>JBBPBO010001986.1:69659563-69696607 GCA_037974295.1 Cicer cuneatum | reverse complement strand
AAATTATATAAAAAGACAAAACTACTCTTGTGATAAAATTATAAATATTTTTTAAATTAATATTTCATTTTTAAGTTAAATATCAAATGCTATTAATTATTTTTATATTTATATTTGATTAGATTTACATTTGTATATTTTAGATTATATTTATTAATTTTTTTATTGATATTTTATTATATTTCACTTTTATATTTTAAATTATATTTTATAAAAATAATTGAGTAAATTTTTATTCTTATCCTATTTTGTTGGTTTGATAGAGTTCTAGATTGATCAAACATTGAATTAAGACATGGTATGATAATTTATTTTGTACATCAAACAAACTCTAAATACACTACATATCTAAAAATGTATGTTAAAATGATAAAAATTACTTATAAAAAGTAAGAAATGATGTATATTGTATTGCTTTTATAACAGTATTAGTATTCACAAATTAAATTAAAACATTCTAACTTAATGAAATTGAAGTAAATTGCCCACCACATAAACATGGTTGTCAAACCCGATAATTTAGTAAATTCATTTTGCCTACTAAACTCAACTCATAGTTCTGTACTAGTTTATCTCATTATAAAATTTGTATATAAATGATTCATATATTTATATGTTATTGTCATAAATACATCCATAAACTTACCCTTTTTTCTTAATTGTTTGGATAGACATCTTTATAATCAAGCTAAAATTGAAATATTCCAAATAGTAAACAATCTAACTATAGATATGAGTTAGATCACTCCTACGGCTGAATAATACATATGATGTTAAAGTGTTAAGGAACAAAGAGGATTTGCCCCAACATTCTCAGATAGCTAAAATCACTTTCAATTCCACCAATTAATGTAATGTTGACAGATCAAATTTGCAATTTTCAGCAACCATTTTTTCTTTTATTGTATTGTGTAACTTAATTGAATAGCATAATCCTCCACTGATGATGATGGATGAACTTTGGCTCAACTGAAAACCAGATGGTGACATGTATTATCACAAGGATAAGGACAATCAATGACCTTAACAGCTTCTCGGTCGAAAAACCAGTCTCCAACAGCTAAAGCAATTACCTACATATTGTCAATGTATATATACATATTAGTATTAAATACATAAATATCTTTAAATTAAAGAGTATTATCAGCGACCATCTCAAGAATCACCATTAAGTAGCATATTTCAAAGCCAAGCATATATGTACATATAAACATGGCCATAAAACAAAGCAAGCATCTTCAACTTCAGACAATTTTTCTAAAGGTGAATCAATCTTCTAGAACAAATGTCACAACATTCGTAATCATATTTTTTTTAGTATGATGACTCTATTTGATGTTGGAGACGTCGAACTCCATTACCAATCATTGTGTTCTTGCGCGTCTTCTTACTTTAGAACCAAATTTTCTATTCTAACACACATGCTTCATCCCATGTTCAACCTCCCATGCTATTTTCTTCTAGCTTGATTTTCGATAAAAATGAAACTTTTCAAAAATCAAGCTTGTACTAACATTTCACATTGTCAACTAAAAACAATATAAGTGCCATGCTCACCTTGTTCCCAACAGCTGGAGAATTGTCGGAAAACCATGTATCCTGCCTCTCGGTTTGGCAGTGTGCGAAACACGAATTAATAAAAAGTCCATTCTTTTTTGATCTTGAGAATTCTTTAACAGAATTCAGCATGTGATTCCTGAATCCTGTATTCAAGAGACATTGAAATGTCTTAAACAACTGAATAGTATGTATTGAATATTTCTCTTCACTTGCAATGAATGGTACTTATAAATCACCTTGCAGAAATTGGATTTGTGGCCTAGTACATTTAGCATGGTTTAATCTGCAATCATGCCAATATCCATGGGGATCTGCTGATGGAGGAGCTAAACTAGATAGGATCTGATTACAATTGGAAATGTGATTGTTTAGTACAAATAATTTAATGATCAATACTACCATAGATCATATTATATGATTTATGATAAAGTTAGACAATTTACCTGCCATGAATCATAAGCAGCATTAAGAAGAAAGAGTGGGGTTCTAACACTGTTAATCAAATTCTGAGGGAAGAAGCACTGAAAAGAAGTAAAAATAAAAACACTAGTCGTTAAAAGTTCAATATAGAGCAAGCAATATCAAGAGATCTATTTTCTGCATATTCTTTCAAATGAAACTGATTTTCCTAAATTTATGACAAAACTGAAATTAATGGTTATGATTACCGAGGTAGGATCAAGGTGATTAGTACAAATTTGTGGTAGATTCTTCTGTGCATCCTGCAATGATTAAACAAATAATTATCAATACACCTTAACTGTTACAACCATGTTAAATAACCAATCTCTAAAAGCATATAAACTATTTCATGATTAGTGCAATACCTGCAAACCTACAACACCATTGTACATATTCCTGAGGGTACGCTCGCCGGATATATCGATCCTATAATTTGAAAGCAAACAACTATTAACAACTAACTAAAGAACAAAAAAGTTCTATAATGATGGTAGAAACGGCAAAGAAAGTATGAAATTATGCAGTTTGTGGCTTACGAATCAAGAAACAAGCCTGCATCACTTAGACATTTCACTTGAGTAGTCCTTGGAAAGAGACCTCGAAATTCATCGCAGTGTATAATAGTCGCTAGGCCACCTGCAGAACATCCGGAAAGAAGAGCCTGATTCAAAATTAGAAGAAAGATTATTAAAATAGAATCATACAAGTGTATGTACATGAATGTGTCTATAAGTATAACCTGGTTAGCAAAATGCATTCCCTTTGACATCAAATCTTCCATTGCAGCTGCCCAAATACGTTGTCCTCTGAATTGAAGTTCTGCAATCTATGCAGGTAAAACAGTAAACTCTCATTCCATCATATGAATGTCAGTAAATTCAAGTCATGTATCTCAACAGTGCTACTCACTTGTTCAAAGGAAAATAAGATGTTGGTCAAATTGAATAAGATATACTAAATTTGTAATTAAATAACATTTCAAGATATGAAACTGTACCTGATCTTCACCATCCCCAGTAAATGAGCCACCGTCACAATAACGAAGCTTTACTCTATTCCAATTGAAAAAATCTGCAAACACGAGAAACAATACCATGAGCGAAATAGCCAACACCTATAACAATTTTATTTTTCTACAGAATATGAATGAAAACCTGGATTTTGTTCAGCTTTATTGCTGAGTATTCCGGTGAATGGTATCTCCTTTTCCATGAATGATGACGATCCACGGCGTGTTTTCTTGCGATAAACGCATGTTCTAACATTGTTACACCATCCTCCTCCCTAACATACTATTTTGTCTTAATATACTAAATAATAGGAAGCAAAAAAAATAAAAAAAATTAGAAAGATGAATTGATACCTCTAAATTAACAAGCCAACTATTTGCACCTGATCCATATCCTGGATGCAAATGGTAACCTGGTAATGTTCCATCCAAACATAATGCTCCTTTAGCAGCTGCATTATGGATAAGGGTGAGTCCTACAAAGAGAGGATTTCCCTCAACAAAGGATGCTGCTTCATGTTCATGAGCCATGTTGGTGAAGAGGACAAGTCCTATTGCAATGTTTACCAAGAAACGTGTCGCCATTTCTTCTTCTCTCTGTTTCAAAAGGAAAAGGAAAGAAGTAGTTTTATTGGAAATGTAGTTCAATTGTTAGCAAAAGTTAAGTGTTTGGAATAACGAACACAAAAATACATAGATACCAAACTTGAGTGTAGAGGGATCAAATTAAATATGCTTTTCTTTTTTATTAAGGTTAATTGAATGTTTAGTTATTATTCTTGAGAGTCGAGGTGTTGCAAATTGCAATAGCTTCCTTCCAGTTCCAGGCATCGAAGTTATACATATACATAGTATCCCCGTTACGTGTACGCAACTTATCCGTATATATGCCATCAATTTTCAGTTCTCAACCATTTCCATTGCTCAGTAACCCACATTCACTCATCAACTGAAACCTTCTCCAACCTTGATTAATTCCTTTCATTTGCATAGAAGACAGTAATCACTAAACCACATGTTGTTGTTAATTAATCTTAATCATGCAGTTGGGTAGTGATGTACTATAGTAGTTTTAACGTGAGGATGCTATTTTTAAAAAATTATCCTTAAATCATAATGTTGTGTTTGATCACATGCAATAGACACAAAGATTGATGTGAACCCCAAATTGATGGTCCAAAATCATGAAATTGGTAATTACTAATAATAATAATAATAATAATAATAATTAAAAAAAGGAAAGATGTGAGAGCGTCCACTGAATGACATGTGTGATTGTGTCTTTTGGAGGGTAGTTGGGAAGGAAGGTGGCACACACTCAACACAATTAAGAAGCAGACACTAATTGATCAAGTGAACTACAAAAGTAAGTTGAGACCTTACAGTTAGTTAGACACCCACTGGCCAAATCAATAATAAATATTAGTTAATTGCAGTTTTAATCTCTTATTTAATTAAATTACGAAAATAGTCTTTTATTTTATTTGTCATTAGTTTTGATTTTTAAATATAATCTTGATTCAAAACTTGATAAAATGTTATTTTTTAATAATGTGTTAAAAAAAGATGATTAAGAAGACTTCATGTAAATCAATTATATTTTATTATTATTCTTAATTTATAAAATACATTTTTTTTTAAAAACACATTTCTTATTTTATTACATAATTTAATTAAAAAAAATAAAAAAAAAGACACATTTCCCTAATTCCATTTCACTCCTCCTTCTTCTTAGAACCACAAATCACAGAATTAATTATCTAATAGCAGTAAGTGTGAAGTACCTTTGAAGTAGATATTGATTTTAGCAGTAAGTGTAAAACACATCAGAGTAACGACATTGTTTTGAAATACCTTTAATGAATTTCTACAGCTTGTGATCTTAGCAATCACAACACTGCCATGCTTAAACTGCATATAGGATGCTCTTTTTTAATTTATTCCAATATAAATAGATTCAATTAATGACTTTAATATATCAACGTTGCAAATTTAAAGGTATCTGTATTCCAATCGTTAATGTTGTAGTTTGTTAGCGGATTCTTTTAATTTACCTAAACAAATGTTGTTTTTAATTTGAACGAATTAATATATTTTTTTTACGTAAAAAAAAAATCTGGAACTTCGCTAGTTTGTGTTGTAAGCTATGTCCGTGTACATTTATCTTTTGCTGTGTATTTACTAGTTAACCATAAAAAAAAGTCCCTGTTTTTTTTTAAGCATTTCCAATATCCACTTTTTATTTTGCTTGCTCCTGTAAATATTACTTTATTATTTATTTGACAAATTTTGTGTAAATGTGAACTAATTTTGTCTATATATAGATTAGAAGGTGGTCAAACTAACATAATTTATTTGTATCGATAAAAACAGTTATGTGAGCTCTATTTCCTCCCAACAGGATCTGTCATAGATGAGAACTAAAATAAATTGAGATATATATTGTTTCGTCAAGTGTAAATAATTTAAGTTAACTTTTTTGTATATGAGAGACTTTATTTTTGAAGTTATATAAAAAGGCTATTTTTTATAAATAAATAAAAATCAACAATACAATATTGGATAACTTTTTTTAGAACCTAAAAGACTTTATTAGTCTAAAAGTTAGGCCGGCTTATTGAGAAGGCTTAAACATGTCTTATAAAAGAGTTCGCTCCAATTGAATTGCATACACTTTATATTGTATGAGTGTTTCTTCTTCTATGCTGTATGTTTTCAAATACACAAAAATTTAAGTGTTTTTTATAAGACTTGAAAGTGAAAAAAGAAATTTTCGTACACTATTATTCACATTTGGCAACATGAGACATGAGTTATTGAATTGGCTTACAAACTAAGTTCTTGGTTCAACAACATCATGGTATTGATATTCTTCGGAAAGACACTGACCTTACTTTACTACATTCTTACCTTTTCTATTAATATAAAATTGTTGTGTAAATTAAGACATTTAGCAGTCTAGTTGCTCCATATATTATCTTCACAAACTTCGATCTTTTCCTTTTGATCGGTTATGAGACCAATTTTTGTTCAGATGTTTAACAATGCAGTTTAAAGTTCTTTACCCTTCTTTAAGAATGTGATCAACGAGGATTGAATTGCACCTCCCCACATATTCAGCATTGTTTAATCAATTTAATCACCTATATTTTTTCTTATAATACATTTTGAAGGAAGTATATGTATGATATAGTAACAAGTCAAAATAACTTAAACAACCAATTACAAATCAACTTATATATACTACAGGAACAAGTCAAAATAAAGGCTTTAAAATCTAGACACAACATTAGGCCATATCCAACAATTGCAACCAAATCATACAAGCATACATGTACCATAACACATACTTCAACCACTACCTATTTCCACATCCCAAAAGACTAGTAGATAGAACATAGTAGCAACCTTATGGTTATTCTATTCAATATAATAATCCATTCTCTTCAGTCTTGAGTGCTTCCACCAATGTTGGCTTCCCAATTATGTTTAAGAGGCATTTCATTTAATGTCTTCAAACCTATTGGGCTTGAATTTTGGTCTTCAGATTTGTACTTGTATCTTGAGGCCCAATAAAGGTAGTTGAAAAAATTAAGGCAACTAAGTATAGCTAGGAACCAATAAAACAAGTTCAAATTATTTTGATTCAAATCAAACCCTTGTAACCAACCTTGTTTACTAGGAGTGACCCTTTTGGTAACAACATTAATCAAATTGACAAAAACAGTGCTCAAAAAGTAACCAATAGACATTGACAACCATGTTAAAGATGTTGACAATGATTTCATGCTTGAAGGTGATTCTCTATAAAAAAATTCCAGTAGTCCAACAAGTGTGAACATATCTGCAATACCAAATATGCCATATTGGAATGAAAGCCAAAATAGACTTATAGGGTTAGAAGGGTCTTTTCTACTTTGGTCCCTTCTTTTTACCTCTACAAACCCAGCAACTGTCATTGATATAACTGAGAGTACCAATCCAACACCTACCCTTTGGAGTTGTGTGATGCCTGAAGGGTGGTGTGTGATTTTTCTTGCAAATGGAACAAAGAAAAGCTCATAAATTGGTACCAAGATGGATATGAAAATAAGGGGTATAACTGGAATTGATGGTGCTGGAACTGTAAATGAACCAAGTTTAAGGTTCATTACATTCCCTTGTTGAACTGAGAATGTTTGAAGCTGTGCTAAACATGTGTTCATTATTATGGTACTTGCTACTATTGGTAACATCCTTGTTAGAATCTTAACTTCTTCAACTTGTGTCACTGTGCACACTTTCCATGGTTGGGGTTTCATGTTTTCTTGGAGAACCGCTGCTTTATCTAGAAACCTGATTCAATAAAGCACAACTTTTTATCATGCATGTATATGTTGTAAAAATACAGGGGAAAATGAATGGCTCAATAGTCAATACCATTGCATAAGAAGGCTATGATTCAAGCAACAAAATAAGTGTCTTTGAACGAGCTAATAAAAAATTTTAGAGAAATTAAAATTCTATGTAATTCAAATTCTTCGATTGAATTCTTTTTATTTTAATTTTTTTTATTTGAATAGAGTGAAAACGTTATTTATTTTTAAACTTTATTGGGCTATTTTTTTTAATCAAATTTCAAAATATGAAAATAAGGACCAATTTGCAAAATTTTAAAATTTAGGGGATAATATGAAAATTTGTAAAATTTATAGGGACTAACTTGCTTTTTCTGAAAATTATAGGGACCAATCAGCAAATCTTTAGCAAAACTAGAAAATATAGGGACCAATTTATAAAATTTGAATGAATTATAAAGACCAATTTGAGATACAAATATCACAGAGTAATGAAGGAATTTTTATGAATTTTTATGTTGCATTCTTAATTTTTATGTTGTATTTTAAATTCTCTTGATTTAATTTGGCAAAATGCTTCGTAAAATTCTTTTATTATTCTCAAAATAGATGAAGAACAAATCATTTTAGCATGTGTCATAGAATTCAACAACTAATCTTTTAAAGTCACATTATTTTTAAAATAATTTTAATTTTATATTTACTTTGCCTTGGAAGTGCATATACCCACCATTTTTTTTAATAGATACCAAATAATTTCCCAAATAAAAATCCTCATTAGAGAAAAAAGTTATAAATATAAACTTTTAAGTTATAATTTTATTATTATTTAAACAATAAGTCAATAACAAACCATTTAAATAAAAGAATTGTGTTTGAAGTCAAAATAGTCAATTTTAAAGTTTAAAAATCAATTACAATCTACATCACCTAAATTTATCAAAGTCACTTTTAACACTTACCATAATCAAACATCCGGAAAATGAATTTCTAAAAATCACTTTTAGATATTCATAAAAGTGAGTGATATTATTTACTAATCCCAAACAAAAAACAAAGCTACAAAAGGTACTGCTACTCCCAAACTAGCATGATTTATGACGGCAAAAATACAAAAAACACAACATTGATTGTACCAAGTACTGTTCTTGGTTTTGTCAGAAAATTTTATTACTTTTATTTTGTGTTTAGCAATTTACACACGGCATAGATATCTTTTTTCCTTCCATGATCATTCTCTTCCATCTCTCTGCTATTCCAAACCGTGTAAATGTGTGGTAGTGCCATAGTGGGTCCATATAGTCCCTCTTTGCCCTTACCTACTACTGAGGTACATGAAAAAAGAATCCTAACATACCAATTTGCTTTACCATGATTTTTTAGTTGTGTTTTCATTTTGCAGAGAATTATTAACTTGATAAATAAACATATATGTAAATGTAAAGTCACCTCATTTGATTTGTGTGGACAATTCTCTCAACTGTTGTTGTATCTTTATCACTGATTTCATATAGTTCTTCGTGTGACTCTGGCACTGACAGCTTTCGGTTTTTAAAACCCACAACAATAACCTGTTCTCAACAAAAAATACTTTTTAATGCCTATAATTATTTCAATATGCAATTTTATAATTTGCAAGAGTAAATAAATAGTAATTTACTACATGAAAATAAAATAACCTGAGCAATTCTGAGTGTAGGACTATCTCCTGGAGTTTTGATTCTATAAAAAGGCTTACCAAGAGCAAGTGTGACAAAACCAATTGAAGAAGCTATGGTTATTATGAAAAATCCCCAATGCCAAGCTATTTGTGTGCTAACCCAAACAACAAATGTAACACCTGTAATTGCTCCTAGAGTTGAACTTAACAAAAGCCAATTGAAAAAACTTGCAAGACCTTTTGCCTCATTTGTATCCTTTTCTTCAAATTGATCAGCACCAAATGGTGTCATAGATCCTCTTACCCCTCCAATTCCTAATGCCAATAAACATAGTGATGTGTAAAACATTACTCCTATTCCACCTTTAACACAACTTGATTTCCCACATGCATTTGGATGTAAATTATCTGAAGCAGCTTCAACTGTAAGCATTGCCAATGCCTACAAAAATATTATTTCATCAAATAAGATATTAAATTCTATCTTTTCATTCATTTAACGAAGATATTTTTTCAACTTACCAGAACTTCAAGTGATCCAAAAAGCAAGCATGTGGTGAATCTATTTAAATAAGTATCTGAGATGAAGCCACCAACAAGGGAAAGCAAGAAAGTTGAACCCATAAAGTTTGTGAGAGTATTGGCAGAACTTGATAGATCAAAGTGCATCACTCCATAAAAGTATAAAACCAAGCTCACCATGTTTGCCACAAAACCCATGTTGTCCAATGCTGACAACACTACATCAAGAAAACAATAAGAGAAGATAGAAAAAGGCTTATAATATAGAACCAAAAAAATAATTTTTTTTTTATGTATTTTTTTTTCCTTTGCTTACCAAATATAAACATGGAAGCTCTGAATCCACCTTTCTTTCTCTTCCATTGAGTGAGAAGTTTGAGTTCTTCTGCTTCTTCCTGATCTGCCTGTATAAATTAACAAATTTGAAACTCATCAACTATATTATATGCTTAGAAAGAATGGTTTGAGTTGAATATGCTTAATTACCATTCTAGAGATATTGAAAGATAAGTTTTAGAAAGGACAATGAAGTTGAAATGAAATGGTGTTTGTGAACAAATATCCCAAAATGTTGAGAGAAGTTGTAAAGAGAGCATAACATGAACAAGAGAAGCTAGCTAGTTTATGATTTTTCACATCCTTAAAATTGTGTTTGCCTTGTCCTTCAATACTTGTCCTCAATGCTACTTATTACTTTTTCAAGTTCTCTTAGCTCATTACTTTGTCATTTTCACATCTAAAAATAATAAATAAAAAATATAAATAAATTGGGTTGTATGATTGGAAAAGAATCTATGTTAAGGGTGAAAATTATGGATGCTTAATCAATCAATTATCGTAATCAACCCAACAAAGATACCCCACTTTAGTTGCTATATATGTTTGTCATTGTTGAACAATCCAATGCATGATTTGTATCAATTTCCTAAACCAGAAGCTTTCAATGAAGGTAATTGGTCAAATCGAACGAAAGAAAAGACTGTTTGTTGAAATTGGGTAGACTTTTCCTTGCTTGATGATACGTAGCATCAATTTGATTTAGTGGTCATATCACACATCAATTTCATCAACTATTCATTAACTTTAAAAGCTGCACCATACTCATCAAATTCTTGGATTTAAGCAGTTAACGTTCAATAATTAATAACAAATTATTTTAAATTTTTTTAATTTAAATTATAACTGAAACAATATTTAATTATATTTTACTTAATTTTTTTATCAAATTTCATATTATCACATTATTTTTCCTTAAAAATTAAAGAGTTAAAAAAAAAAAAAACTACATCATACTTACCTCGTATGGTTTCCTAATCATTTTGATTTTAATTATGTCTCAAATTTTGAATAGTCCTAACCATTTTAATTTTAATTATGTCATGAGAATAATTTTGAATAATCCTAACCTAGTAGTGTGCAGATAAGTGTGAAAAATCTCGATGAAGTGTGTTTTATGATTGTAAAAATTAATTTTGAATGAATGAATTTGTTAAATTAAATTTGACTAAAAGTGAGTTAATTATAAAACGGTTTATATTTGGATATATTTACGTAAAAATGAGTTAAATAATTAATTTAAAACTAAAAATCAATTTTAAAAACAAAAATTTTAAATTCTATCTTAGAATTAGAATAAAAAATAGAGATAAAATTAACTTCGAACACCTCCAAATAAATAAAATAAAATTATAAACAAAAACTCATAAAAAAATCTTTTACTTTATTTATTTGTAACAATTTCATTTTTTTTTTCTGAAAATGAGTTATGAAACTAATTTTACCTCAAGAGAAATTACTATTAAAATTTTAATTTATCCCAAGTTTCAAATCTCAAATTTTTACACCTCTAGCAGTAAAGTTATACCCCTCTAAGAAATATAAGTATGGATCAAATTTGGAAGAATTTTGGGATCTGAGAGAAATATAAGTATCAATACCTTTTCTAAGAATTTATTATTACGGATTTGAAGATGAAAAAAAAATTATAGTGTAATTTATTATATTTTCTAAGATAAAAAAAATTGAAAATGGTGAATATAAAAATCATTAAAGTTCTTTT
Source organism: Cicer cuneatum (assembly GCA_037974295.1). NCBI lineage: Eukaryota > Viridiplantae > Streptophyta > Magnoliopsida > Fabales > Fabaceae > Cicer > Cicer cuneatum. The sequence continues at coordinate 69,684,998 of JBBPBO010001986.1, read as the reverse complement.
TTTTTAAAACAGGATAATTAAAGTTAATTTTAATCGGAAAAAAAAAACTTGTGCCTATTTTAAAATATAAAAGGTCATAAATAAAGACTTGTAGGGGAATTTTGCCTAAATGTTATACCTTTAAAATCGATTTTGGTCCACCCAAAAAGTAAACCAAACATAGATTAAATATAGCTGTCAGCAACCTAGTGTCAAAGTTTAATTATCATGATGATACATAAGAAAGGACTATGGTTGAAACTTGTTTTTATGGTTAGACAACATTGTCAGACTGAAAATAGATCTAATAGTTTTCTGGCTAAAGGAAAAAAAACACTTCTAGCACAAGAATTTTCATGCGTACGAAAGTCACACATAAAGTTACCAATTTCTCCAAAGCTGACCTTCCATCCTTCAGGGCTGTAAAAAAAAAAGTTTAGATAATTGAAATTCAATTTCTTAAAAATCGGATCAAATTGAGAGTTAGTGTAAGACCCTTAAATTTAAAATTAAATTCATATTTGATTTTAAGGGTATTTTGGGAATATCGGTGTAATATTCAATATATGTATATTTTGTGTAAATATATATATATATATATAATTGTTTTGGAGGTGGAATTAAAATTATTGGATAATGGATGAATTAATTTAATTTTGAGTAATTAAATTATCGGACCGTTAATTAAGATATTCTTTGCTAATTTCGACGGAAACGAGTTAAGTGCTGGAGGATCAAAAGATATTTTGATATAAGAATTGGTGAGGTAGCATAGATATTTGTGAAAAAGGAAACAATTCCTCTCTCCTCTGCTGTGTCAGTTGCTTTATGTGGATATTTAAGTAAGAAGCTTTTCCTTCTTTCCTCTACGCGCCAGTTCTGCTTTATCTTCTTCTTCTTATTCTAATTTTCTTAAAAGTCATCGTTCTGGAAAATCTGAGTGTCGAATCAGAAAGTTTCGAGTACGAAAGTCATTCCTCTAATCGTTACGGAGCTAAAGAACTAATTTTCGTAGCGGCGAACGCGAACAGGAGTATCGTCGGCTTTTGTCGCAGAAGCGTACGAGCTAAGGGAACGTAACTAAGGTAAGGGCACCTTCCAACTTTCTAGATTGCATTTAGGGCTGTAAATGCATGTGTGATGAATGATATTTGGTTTATGATTGTGAAAAACATTGTATTATGTTTTGAAAATCATTCTGTGAGCGTTGAATGATGATTCTGGTTCTGATTTTGTTTTGTTAAAAATCAGTGAGGTTATTCTGGTTTGAGTAAATATGTGTTTTGCTGTGTTTTGTTAAACAATCTGGTGTTGATGGTTGTTTCAAATGAAAAGGGATTTAAAATGGTGGAAGTATTTTTATGAAAAATCTGTTGTTGGTATTTGATGAAAAATGTTCTGAGGTGAGGTTTTAAAAGAGGGGAATTATGATTCTAGTGTTGGGTTGGTTTTTCAAAAGAAAAGGTTTTGAAAATGTGTTGAAGTTTCAGGAAAATTCACTGATTTCGAATGTGTATTCGAATACGGCATTAAGTATATTCGAATACAACCTGCAAAGCTTCTGTTTTCCCTAAGTTTTCGAACTTGTATTCGACTACGAGCCCCTGTAGTCGAATACAGATTTTCCAATTTTGCTACTGACTTAGCATCTGTATTCGACTACGACCCTCTGTAGCCGAATACATATTTGCAATTTTTGCTTCTGTTTTAACCATTGTATTCGACTACAACCCTCTATAGCCGAATACAGATTTGCAACTTTTGCCATTGACTTCGCATCTGTATTCGACTACGAAGGCCTCGTATTCGAATACAGAATGCTGATTTTTCACTGTTTTAGATTATGTATTCGAATACAAGGTAGCTGTAGTCGAATACAGATTCGTATTTTTCAGAAATTCAAGTTTTTAACATTGTTTTATAAACCTTAAGTGTTGGGGTACCTTAGGAAGGTTTGTGGTGATTAAAAATGGAAATTTGGTGATAGTTTGAAGTGGTGATGATGAAGTTTTTTAGAATTTACTGAAGTTGTAGAAATTCTGATTTTTGTACTGTGACAGCCCATGTATTCGAATACAATGAAGCTGTATTCGAATACAGATTCGTATTTTTTCCAGAAACCTCAATTTTAATCACAGTTTTGAATCTTAACAGTTGGGGAAAAACCTTTGTTAATAAAGAGTTGAACTTTGAGGTAATGCAAAGTGTAATGCTTGCTTGAATGGTTAATCTTTGAATGTGTTGAGATGTTTTGACAAATGAGGAAAATGCATGAATTTTACTAAGGTTGCATATTGTTTTCAATGAAGTGAAACAATGCATATTCATGCATGGCATAGTCAGGTGGTACCCGCGATGGGCCACAGAGTAATGCGCATCCACGTGCTGATCTGTAGTGATTGCACGAGTGCTGATCTGTAGTGATTGCACTAGGTACTAATCTGTGATTATACCTTGGTATATAAGTGTTGGTCAGATAAACGACTGCACTGGTACTGGACTGTAGTGTCTGTATCCTGAAATGCGCAGCCACGTGCTGATCTGTAGTGATTGCACGAGTGCTGTTCTGTAGTGATTGCACTAGGTACTGATCTGTAGTGATTGTACCTTGGTTTATGTCAAACGTGCTGGACTGTAGTGACTGCACGAGTGCTGGTCTGTATGCGACTGCACTGGTGCTGATCTGTATGCGATTGCACCCTGGTCATGAGGGCCATTAAATTGTGCTGGTCTGTAAGCGACTGCACCTTGGTGATTCCAAGAATTTATGAACATGAGCATATACATATTGCATCGAAGTGTTTGACCGGAGGGTCACGTTTGATTTTATGTTGATGGTGGAAAATTGTTGTGTGAGTAAGTATTTTTTTTGAAAATCTGTAATTTCGGATGAATTGATGTTTGTGCTTACATCATGATTTTTATACTTACTTGGTTGCTGTTTTGTAAAGTACAAATGACATGTATTTCAAAATTTAGCATCCTTATTTATCATCATGTACTATGAATATGTTTGATATTTTTGATATAACTGCTATGTGGTAATTGTTATTTTCGGTCGGTGACCCTTTACAATTATTGTGGAAATTGGGCGTTGCCCTCAGATGAGATTCAAAACCGTACCCCTGATGGTCATACTAACGACAGGGAACGTCGTTAGTTTCCCTTGATCTTTACTTGTGGGCTATGCAAAGAGATGATCAGCTGGTTGAAGAAAAGACTTGTGAATATTGTAATGCTACTGTAGCTTAGGGTATGATCAGAGTAGACTTATGTATAGGGTTTTGAACTCAATAGTTGTAAATATTCATTTTGGGAATTATTGTAAAACTCTTCCGCACTCTGATAAATATTTTGATGTATCTTTATTTTAGTATATTATAAAGATCAAATTTCCATAAATATCTCATTCGATTCAATTGTGATGTTGCTGTTTTAAAATTCCTTACTATTTTTAATTACGAAGTCGAATGATATTTAATTTGAATTGATTTTAATTTCCTTGGAACGCAATTCTGAAAACTCTTTTATTTATGTATTCGTTTTAAAAAAAAAAAATACACTCGCACTGTGTTTTAAACTCGGTGTGTTACAGTTAGCCTGTTTTCAAGTAATTTGAACTTGATTATGCTTGAGTTTTGTTTAATCAATTGAATTAAGTTTTGAATTGTGGTTGGTTCAATTAGTTATTATTTTTTCATTTTTTGTTTATTTTTTCTATTTTAATACTTTAGGTATCTATATATTTATTTTGTATGTTGTAATTGTCGCAAACTAGTTTTCTTTGAGATCTAAAATTTCTGATTGTCTCAATTTTCTTTCTTTTATTTTTTTGTTTGTATATTGTGGTTTATATAAAGAGAGCTGCTAATAACTTTGCTCACAACCTAACCAAACTTAGGTTAACTTTAAATGATACAATTTGAATTAAGAAATGTTGGTTTTGAATTCATATCTCTATTGCAGTTGGTCTAACATAACAATGATATTTCTTTTCTTTTTACAAAAAAATCTATGTATTTATTTAAAACATTCATGCCAAATATTTAAAGTTCAAACAATGTGGGTCACATGGTACAGGTCATATAGTGTCCTGCATGTTCTTTAGAGCTATCTTATATTTGATAAAAGTCCATAAATGTCACTTTCCTCCCTCTATTATGCATATCACAGAAGTTTTGCTTTTTCCCAGTGATCTCATTCTACTGATAAAATCTATTTTAATTTTGAAACGTCTCTTTCAAAATAGCAGTCTAACTTCTAGTATCTCAATCATGCTAAATTTTTTTATTTTTTTTTATTTTATGAAAATCACTATCAATTGAAAACACACTTTATTTTTTGAAGTGTTACATGATGTTTGATTGGTAGGTGGAGCAAAGATGTATTTGGTATTGGCATTAGATTCATTCATCTAATATTCAAGGTGCTTTCAATTTGAAAATCAATTTGAAAGCATGGGGCCATGGGGCAGAAAATACACATTCTTATACTATGTGTTAATGTTACAATACATGATAGTTTTCTTTGTCTAGCTACTAACAGAGGAACAAATGTATTAAAGAGCCCATCAACACCTGTTTCAAGTAGTTGCGTGTCAAAAACAAAATACATAGTATGATAATAATCTTGGACTAAATTTCCTCACCCCACATTTTTAAGAAATTATACATGTGTTTTAAATTGTACTTCAAATCGACGTGATTATGTTGAGAATATGAAAATTTCCTCCCTATATCTTGTTCTGCATCGAGCACATATCGGGCAACCCAATGCGACCGTGGCACAAATTAGTCCAATCTAGGACAGGCAATTCATGTATTATGTAACATGCTTTAGTAAAAAAATATGTGTATTTAACATCTTTAGATCTAACAAAGTTTAGAAATGTCCATATTTATTGAGATGTCTTCTTACATAACATATACATCAAAAGTTATTCAGGATAACAATTACTCTTCTCACCTAAGTTTCTACTAGAGTATTTATATAATTCTCTCTCGAGTTCAAATTGAGGTAAAAACATTTATTTCTAACTTGTCACTCTTGATCTTGTGCTTATATGTGTTTCAAACTCTTTTTAGGTCTAAAATAACTATGTGTACCGATAAATATATTTCTCGAGAGATTATCGTCGTTTCTTTTTGTTTATTCTTTTAAGTTTTCGATAATACTTGATTACGGATATTATGTAACTTGCAAAATACATGTGTATATAACGGTCTTGTAAAATACATGTATATTTACATCGTTATGTAAAGTTCATTCAAATATTATATTACTAAATTATTTAAAATTTTATTGTAAAATACTAAATTTATGTGAAATTATTAAAACATAATATATTTTTATTTTCACTTTCGAGTAAAATATCCATTTATATATATTATCATTTATCTATACAAATATTAAATTAACATATATAAATTATAATTAGTGTATTATAATCTTTTCTAGAACTTTATCTTGAAGATATTCAAAAAACACACTATTAATCAATTATACTTTTCTTTTTTAGAAATCTTTTTTAGGTAATCCTATTCAATTTTTAACAAATAAATTCTTAAAAAATCATCTTTTAACTAAATGACCGACGGTAAAAATTTATCTCATGTATTATTTATACATAAAAATATAATTAGTGTATTTATTTTTCTTCAAATTTATATGTAAAAGACATTCAAGAGAGACATTATTAATGAAATACATATTTCCCTATTAATTAATTAACTAATAAAAGACAATTTTGAACTAACAAACATTTATCATTTGTACGAAACATTTATCATTTGTACAATTTATACCAATAATTATAATTCCTTCAAAATTTATCTTGAAGATATTCAAATAACACACTACTAATAAAAATATATTATTCTTTTAATTAATTGATCAATAACAAACATGTATCATGTGTGTATTTATAGAGAAACACTATAAAATACATATTTATTTTTCATTAATTGATTTGTAAAAAAAATTGTAATAATTGATGAATAATAAACATTTATCTCATTTATAATTTTAATCGGAGAAAATTAAAATAAAAAAATTATTGAGGGAGAGATTGCTAATGTCTCCTTAATCAGTCTTATATAGTGCATATCTTATTTGTGGTGGAAGTGGATTCCCGTTATGGCTAGATTTTCATATTGGTTGTCAATGTTTCTCTATCTGAAAAACAAAACAATGTATTATGGTCCTTATAATTTATAAATATATTATTTTTCATAAAGCTTAACTTATTAACCCCACCTTCCATACCACACGCTTTTTCAATAACACCTAATAGAATCACTTTTCCCATAAATTTGTGAATGCTTTTCAAAAAGTGATTGAGTTATCTCAAAACATTATGGGTTTCTTATTGTCCTTCTATTTTCCTTTAAAATATCCATTCTTATCACTAAATCCTTTTCCAAAAAGCGATCCTTCTAAAGACTAAACATACACTGTGCGTAAGTTGTTGTCAACCTTAGCTGTTCTATAATTGGTATTTCTCGTAACTATTGATTTCGTGTCCAATCCAACTGAGTGCCAAACATAATCAATTTTAATTATTTTTGTAACATGGACTAGCCACTGATTAGTAAGATCTGACCTTAACTCATCAATATGATTCGGTTTTAATAAACAAGTTTTGTAAAATAAACAATGTAGAGTTTTATTTATTTATTTTACTCATCAATCATGTAGAGTTTTTATGTTGTCAAAATCATGTAGAGTTAAATATAGAAAAACGTGGTTTTTTTGTGTGCAACGCAACAATTTTTTTCCGGTCCAACAAGTATGCGTTGCTTGTGAGGCCGAGTTGGGAAAGATTCTAGTGGGCTACGCTTAAATTATATTTGATCAACTATTCATTAGCCCAACTATATGGCCTCTTTTTTAATTAAAAACAAAAAACAAAACAAAAAATCTCCCCACTACCTAATTCCCTACCCACATTTTTTGGACAAAAAATATTTTATACTTAAATACTTTTTTGATGCTTTAACTTATTTTAAAAGTTGAGTTTTGTGTCATAATCCAAACATTAGTTAAATTGTTCTCTTAATTTGTATTTGTTAATGTAAATTAGTCATTCCTGCCAATATGACACTGAAAAACCTATCAACCAAAACTTAGAAAAATCAAAATTTCAATCTCAAACACAAAAATTCAAAAACACCCATCAATTGATAAAGAGGTGCTTATTCCAAAACACTAAAATAATTCATCTCAAAATATAGACTTATGTCTCATAATACCAAGTTGTTATTTTTCATCATACTTGTCAAAATAATTATTTAAAGTTGATTTCTTTTATCTAGTAAATTTATTTTGGTTCTTATCAAAATTTGTGCTTTCAAGAAGTTTTAAATATGGACTTTTTAATGTTCTTCTGGTGTGGTTGAGTTGTGGGCTTTGTATGGGCTTTGTTTATCGTTTCTCTGTGTATTTAATTTGCTCTAATTTATTGAATATAAACAAGACATTATAACAGCTGAAGCTTTTAAATAATGAGGGATTGTTAGGGTTTTTCAAATGAAGAAGATGATAATTAAGAGTGTTAGTGTTATATTGACATAAATAATCAACGTGCACTAACAAGTATTTGTTAATGAATCAACTCAACTAATTTTAAAATTTTAGGACCAAGTTGAACCTAATGGAAAAACTAAATTTCTAGCTGGTATTTTACATTGGTTGGTTTATGCACTGATGTGAATTCTAAAGCGGTGGCATTTTTTAAATTTGACGAATATGTGTTTAAGTTTGCACATTGGTGCATGATGGGAAAGGGTTTGTAAGTTTTTTTTTTTTAAATTGATTCATGTTTCTCATATGGAAAATATCATTTAATTAAAAAACATTAAGAGATTAATCAATTTCTCTTCTCACAACGTTAACCTCTCATCTTCAGTTTCCCTCCTCTCACATACCCTTGCTCTCTTGCCTTCCCTCTCTTGTTGCTGTCACCTTTAAATAGATGTTAGTTTCTTAAAAAATTTAAATTTCTTAGTCAACTATATGAAAAATTACATATTTTCGTTCCTATAAATTATAGTTTTGTCCTTTAACTATTAATTTTTTAAAAGATATTTTGCAATCATCTTTAAAACATTATAAAAATTCTTTTACAAAAAATTAGAATTCTTTTAATTAGAGATGAATTAAATATAAATTTTTTAAATATTATAATCTCAAAATAAAAATAACAAAAATTTGAACTTATAAATCGAATTTTAAAATTTTTTTTATAATATTGTAAATCTGTTGACAAAAAAAATCATTTGAAAATACATATTGACATTTCGTATAGACTATAATTAATTATATAATAATTTTATAGAGATAAAAAAATATAATCTTTTTAAAAAAACTAAAAACACAATTTTAAATTTTTATAGAGATTAAAAATTTATTAACTTAAATTATTATATATAGATTTTTTACATAATTATATTATCTTGATTTAAGAATAAGAATGTGTGTTCTATTCTCCTCTTTTTATTCGGAATGCATTATCCAATTAGGCATGTTCCTTAACAAATGTTGATCGATGACTTGATCATTAGCAGCGAGGAAAAAGCCAAGGAATGAAAAACAACAATTGAAAGAAAAAAGTAAGGAAAGAGACAGAGTCCTACTATATTCATTCAAGGAGTAGGTTTGAATATATGAAGCATGACCTGTCTTGGTCCTCCCTCAACAAAGCATTCCCACGTCCTCATATATACCTAACGTGTACCATTAATTCTTCTCCTAATAAAGCATCGTACTATTAGTGAAAAAGTAATATGAATCGTGAATGTAAATTAATTTTATATATTGATAGTGATCGGTAATTGATTTTATCATTTATTATATAATTATAACTTCTATTATTAAATAAATGTTCAAATTAATGATTTGCGTTTGTTATTAGTGTAAAAATATTTCCTCAGTTATTTCCTTTTATATCAAAAACCTATTGGATAAGCTCTTAATATATAATATATGAAATTATTGGAGAGCAACATGTTTATGAAATAATATTAAAGAAGTTAAAAACATCTAAACTCAACGAATTATAAATTTACAAGAATATAATATAATTGGTGCAAGAATAAACATAACTCAAACAACTGCGAAATTCTGTATAATTAATGATCACAATCAAATATAATTAGAATTTAGAGATACAAGTAATTATATATTTTGTCAAAAATAAAGATACAAGTAATTAATAGTGATTCATATGATATGATAGATGAATGAAATATTCACAACGGCGTGGGTCGGGCAAGATATGCAGGCAGGATGCGGAAGTCAAAACTCTTACTTTTTTGGGATAAAAATGGAAGTCAAGACTCAACCTTCAAAACAGTGGCCATTTGTTTTGGTTTTTTTTTTTTTTTTTAAGATCTCAATGACTTTTCTTTTAATTTTTTGATCAAAGACTTTTCTTTTAATTAGTTGAACAAGTTTTTAATAGGAAAATTATAACTAAGCATGTTGCATGCATTTAATTCGCACACGCATAATCTATTAATCAATTTGACTTGAGTGTTATGGTGTTTGAATCTATTCCAGATCCAAATACTGTATTTTAAGATACAAATGTTACAACTATTTCTTATTTATTTATTTTTTGACTTAATTGTATTTTTGGTTATTCAATTATTTTTAATTTATGTAATTTATCTTTCTATTTTAAAATTTCACTATTTTTGATTATTTTATCAGATTTTTAATTAAAAAATGGCAATTTAACATATTTTAAATGACATAATATATATTTTTATGATATAAAATCATTTAAGTACATTAATTAAATTAAAAATATAAAAAAAATTAAAGTTAAAAATCATACTTTTATGATTTTTTAAATTAAAATAAAATAATCAATTTCGTAAATCAATAAAAATAAAAAAATTAAAACTGCAATTACATATTTTATTTTCATGTAAATAAGCTAACACACTTTGTCAAAAGGTGGATAGTAGTTAGATAATTTTAATAGTTTAAATTTATACGAGTTCACCATATTTACACAACTCAAATAGTAATTAATCTGACAGAATTATAAATCCCTAATTTCAGCTTGATTACATATAATAGTATTATTTTGTCTCTCTTGCAAGTCTTGTGTGATATAAATACTGAAAACCCACCATCACTTCATTCCAACTCATCGTTCAAAAGTCTTCGGTTTCCATAAATTGAAAATGATGAAGCTAACAGTGCTGCTCCTTGTGGTGTTAACCACCACCGCCACTGCATCAGATCCCGATCCTCTTCAAGACCTCTGTGTCGCAGACCTTGCCTCCGGTACCACTTTTACATTACTCTAATTAATTTCTCTTATTATTACATATAGAGCATAACAATATGCATACACTTTTTTTGTTTTTTTCATTTTCACTTTTCCCTTTAATCATTGATTCATTATGTGCAATCCTTTTTCTTGTATTATTATGTTTCAATCATCTTAATCCAACTAACTCTCTTAGGCCAATAATCCTTTAATTTGGCTTTTTATTAATTATTGACTCTAATATTTAATCATTTAGGACAATAATCCTACCTATATGATTAAATTTTATTGATTTGTCCATAAAGAATACTATTAAAAAAAGTTGAATTATTGATGAAAAATTAAAAATAGTGAGAAAAAAAAAAGTGGTCTCCAATTTCATATTTTTGTGTTACAATCTCCAATTTCATATTTTGCCTAAATTATTAGTATAGATATAGAATAAAACAGTACCAAACAAACATTGTCCTTTTTTTCTCAATTGCAAACACAATAAATCATTGCATAATACTACTATCTGTAGCATGATTGACAAAGAAGTTATATTAATTGTGTCCTAAAGTAATTAGTAAATGATATATATGTGTATATCCAAATATAATTTTTAACAAAAGTGTGTTGTGACGGTGGTAATAATGAATTAACAGCGGTTAAAGTGAATGGATTCACGTGCAAATTGGGTTCCAATATAAATGCAACAGATTTCTCGTCAAGCATACTATCGAAACAAGGTGCAACAAACAACACATTTGGTTCCCTAGTAACAGGAGCCAACGTTGAGAAAATCCCAGGACTGAACACCCTTGGTGTTTCAATGTCACGCATTGACTATGCTCCAGGTGGACTCAATCCACCTCACACACACCCACGTGCCACAGAGATTGTGTTTGTACTTGAAGGTGAGTTAGATGTTGGGTTCATAACAACAGCAAATGTGTTAATATCAAAGACTATATATAAAGGTGATATATTTGTGTTCCCTAAAGGCTTAGTTCATTTCCAAAAGAACAATGGTTTGGAACCTGCTTCAGTGATTGCAGCATTTAATAGTCAATTGCCTGGGACAGTGTCTATTCCTCTTACTTTGTTTGCAGCCACACCACCTGTTCCAGATAATGTTTTGACTAAAGCATTCCAAATTGGTACCAAGGAAGTTCAGAAAATTAAGTCTAAGCTTGCACCAAAGTAGTAGGATCAGGGATGTCATGGTTATTTGTTTTTTTACCCTCTGTTTTTATTTTTATCTGTTGATTTACAGTTTGTGTTTGGAACTTATAAAGGAAGTTTAATAATTAAACAAATGGGCATGTCCAATATTCATTTTCCTTGGATAATTGAAAGACACCATTGGTACTCTAGAATTTTGTTAGGTGCAGTAATTAACAACCAATAATATTTTTATATTTATTTATTTTTTGAGTAATTTAAAATTAACAAAATAGTTGGGCATTATCGGTGAAAACTAATTTTACATCGACAACAATAAAAATCATTATTTTTGTCTTTTCTCCACACAATTGTAATTATCATAATAAAATAACTACACAACTAATATCTCATGTTGCCCGTCGGTTAAAAAAAAAACTACACTGATAATGCATGTTATTGAACTTTTCAAATTTTGCATTAATTTTACCTAATGGATACAGGTACCCACCATTTTGTAATGGGTACCAAAGAATGCTCCTAATTGAAATTTGAAAGATCGCGGTGTGTTTATTATTTTGTTAATCACTACTCAGTAAGCCACTGGTTGATTAAACTAATTGTTAGTTAGTATGTTGATTGTTTTACCACCTAATCCTGTATTTTATATAGCATCAGCACATAAAATATGGCACACAGCCATACTGGAAGGCAACAAAGCTGGCAACCTAAGTATGGGCCAAAATACAATTTTTTAAATTATATACATGCATATAAAATAGCCATAACTGGCCTTTTAGAATGGTGCAAATTAAATTATAAGATACTAATAAGTGTCAGTTACCTACTTAAATTAATGTAGTAGTTCTGGTGTATGCATATCAGCTAGATTTATTTTCAATAATGTGGGGCCGCTTTGGTATATATGGGAAAATAAACACAAGGTTTATTGAGAGTTTTTTTTTTCAATAACCCAATTTTGAAAAAAATTACCAAAATACTCCCTTCTAAAAATTATATATTAAAATACTCCTTTTTTTTTTCTTAGTTATAAGTTGCTTTTGTAAATGGTAACTTCCTTAAAAAAATCTGAGTTTGCAAAGACAAAATTTTTCAAAAATAAGAAAAAAAATAAAAAAATTTCCTTAAGGAGGAAAGACAATTTATGAATAAGAAAAATTAAAAAGGAATTTTGGTATATAGTTTTGAAAAGAAAGTAATTTAGTATTTTTTCAAATAAGGGGTATTGAAAAAAAAAACCCGTTTGTTGAACCATAACATTGACATATTCTACTCAATCTTTACAATATTTCAGCCAAAAATAAACTACTCTTACAATATTTAAATATTATCATTGCTAAAAACATCCATCAATAATGTTATCATAAAATAAATTTACATAGAAAATTAAAGAAAAGGTAGTATAAGAAATGCAAACATTTTTTTTATTACATAAAAAAGGTAATAAATATTTTTAATTAGTGTAAATTTAGTTATTTTTACTTATAGTTGAGTCTAGAAGGAATGCATATAATGACAAAACTATCAAGGTCGAAAATAAAATGATGTCATTAATCATGTTCTTAATTATTATGTTTCTTTTTACAGCAAATAATCCACAATCTTGTCTCCATCACTTTCATGCAGTCAATACATCTTGACCATTGAATTCATCCATCACTCAACATCGTCTCTTTCAAAGTTCTTAAATAGATACACTCAATGATTCATAATTTAGTGATTTCTTGAATGTGTGTTGGCTTACTTGCAAATGATCCAAATTCAAAAAGTCTAGAACATAAGAGTATCATTTTATTTACAAATTATTAAGCCCTCATTATTTATTTTTTTATGAGACAAATTTAAAGTGAAGGGATATTATTACAAGGTAAAAAAGACCTTCGGATTCACTTAACATTTACAAAGATTTATATTTGTCTACCTCCAATGATACTAGTGGAGATCAAACTTGCAATCTACGTATCCAATAACAGACTTTTACTATTAGACCAAATTATTGGAGTTTAAGCCCTCTCATTGTTGGGCCAAGGCAAGTTCAAGAGATATGAAGAAAGATGATTTTCCTTCTTCCCTAACATAAAGCACGTCTCCATTCATGAGCTTTAGTAGCTTTCTGCTGATGAGCAGGCTAATACCCTCCTCGGATTCTTGTCTATCAACTCCAAACATCTGGTTCAGCAACGCACCTGGTACCCCTAAACCATCATGTGTTATTCTGCAAAAATAACAAAACCAAATAACTTAGTAATCACATATTTATTATAACCACAGGAAATTTTGCATGCATTAAAAATTACATATGCAGCAGTTATAATATTTGCTCACCCATATAAATCAACAGGAGAGTTTTAAATGGAAAAAACTTATGATATTCTCTATGTGTTGTTTCTGTTGTTCGCTAATTGTAACATGGGTCATGTGTTAGAGCGCACACATACTTTGGTAGAAGAGATGGGAATTTACCGTCAAAGATGAGAATGTTCACTACAGAGGGAAGAATGATCTCAAACACTACTTATCGTATTATTGGCCTCACTTATTTATACAAAGCATTTGTAAGTGTCAATTGTAACAATTTATAACTAACTAAGATAGTTAGTTAGAACAAAATACAAATACTTAACCAATATGTTTGAATTACAAACTAACATCACATGCATTAAAACTTTTAGTTGGATTCAAATATCAAATGATTCTATTTATACTATTGGATACATAACCTATGACTTTATTTGGTAAAATTAGCTAACGTTGGACAAACTAGTTGATCCAAAATGAGCTTATAGTAGATAAACTAACAGATTGAATTTAAAGTGTTTGGTAAAATTAGCATTTGAACTAACCGGAAAATAATAAATGACATAAAAAAAAATATCTTTAACTAATTTTAAATATTTTTAGATTAAGATAACGAGGATAAAATCATGAGAAAATATGATATAAGTTCAAACGCTATTGAAACAGCATCTCAAAAAAACACTGTAAGCTTGTAAGAGAAGATTGTTAACAAACACCTCTACTTAAATCATACAAGCTTATACGCTATAAACTAGCGGTTTGACGTTACCAAACAAAGCCTATGTGCTAAAATTGTGATTAGAGAACATTAAAAACAGCACACAGCACACAAGAAACTGTACGTAATTTTTTTTCTTTTAAATGCCCATTTTACTCTGGATTAGCTAGTTACCTGAGCTCCAAGTTAGCTAGATGGACTAATTTCCCCAATTGATGTTTGGTCAACGATGCAGCTACAACAACCTGACCTCCAGTTGGGGTAAAATTCAAGGAAATCAATAAAAAGTCAGCAAAGACCTGCTGAAGCCTAAGACTATCACCATATAAGGTTTCTGCCATAATCTGCTCAGCAACATCATAGACTACTTGGATACCCTTTGCATTTTTACTCCTTGCCATGACTTGACTTAGGGATGCACCCAAAACTTCATGCAGAGTGAATTTAACCATTTCCAAATCTAAGTAGCTGTTGAACATACGGGAATGGCATAAAGAATTATGCTAAACAGAAAGGTAGCTAGTACATAAATGCCTATGCTTTTACGGAAAAAAAATTTAGTTTTAAGAATCTAATTCCTGAAATCACGATCCTTACTTTGTTTGATAAGAGCACACAGAAAGAAGTCAGATTGTACTAATTGCAAAAGTATACTTAAAATTTTTCTTGACCAAAATAACCATCAGCTAAAATATTTATAATTTCTTGAGAATAATTCAATATTAGGTTAACTTTAGGTGTCCCTCATTTATTTAAAAGGCAACCATGAGATTGAAAACTTTCAAGTTTTGAGCTTCAATGAGGTTTGGGAAATAGGAGGAACCTATATGATTTAATTGAAATTGAAGCTCTTACGGCTAAATCGTTAACAATCACACAAAGGCAAGGAGAATAATTAGTAGCACAATATTCATAGATATCATCATACCCATCAATTATACTGTCAAG
The DNA here is from genome assembly GCA_037974295.1 of Cicer cuneatum. NCBI lineage: Eukaryota > Viridiplantae > Streptophyta > Magnoliopsida > Fabales > Fabaceae > Cicer > Cicer cuneatum. The sequence continues at coordinate 69,669,606 of JBBPBO010001986.1, read as the reverse complement.
ATCTGAGTCATCTAGAACTTTGCTAAGCTGGTGTTCGCACCGAGTGCCAGTATGCAGAATTTGTTTTTGATCAGTTCCCAGCTCAGTATCCTCTAACAATTTCCTTGAGAACACAATCCACGTAACGGATTTCGGATTTGCCTTTTCATATAAGTTAAAGCTTTTAGTCTCTTTGAGGCATTTTGTTCAGAGATGTGCTGAATATGTAATGCTTGTTGCAGCTCTGGACTAGGTAGCTGCAAGAAGCAGAAGACACCCCCAGTAACTACACCTTCTACGTCCAATTTTGAACTCACGGAAAGTATGCATTCTACATACTTTCCATTTCGAGTAAAGAAACCGAAAGCAGCCTTCTCATTTTCCAAACTTGTCATGGTTTTATGAAGTACAATGCTAAAATTAACCGTGGCTTCTTGATTCTTTAGACGGCAACAAGAAGCTGTTTTGGTGCCAAAAACTTCCCCTAAAAGCATTTTATTCATTACTTCGTCTCGTTTCCATCCGGTTAATTTTGTCATAGCTGAATTCCACTCACAACACCAGCCAAATTCATCCGTGCCAAATATTGGTGGCATCAATGGATTTGGATTCTGTACAAATGCCTTGTAATCGCCTTCAATTCTAGTGAATTTGTCCATGACTGCCTTCTGAACAGTTATATCCTGAGCCATAAAACAAACCCCCACAACATTATCACGAACATCCCTGCTTGTACAAGCATTAACTACCAAGCAGATAGGATCAGAATCAATCTTCAAATTATACGTTTTCATCTCAAATTGGACATTCTTCTCTTCTTCACCTATTTACATAGTAGGAGAACAGATCAGTTACTCAGAAATATGGAAAACTGGGATATAATATTTTGGCTTAAATGCAGTTCCAATCCCCTATTTTGTCTCACTTACAAATTTTGGTCCCCACATTTTTTTAAATGTTTGACATTTTTCTCACATATGTATTCGGGGTTGCTTTTCTATGATTTGGCAAATGAGATGCTTATGTAACAATTAAGTTTATGACATAGAAATGAGTTATTAAGTCAGAATCCACCTAGATAATATTTTAGATCAGACATGATTGCTTTTGTGATATTGATTAATGTATATTTTGATGAACTGGAAATTAGTTGTTACGTAAGTGTTGTGAATAATGTATTTTTGTATTTATTTATAATAATTGTATTCGGCCTATCAATCAAGCCTATTATGTTTACAATAGTTTATTTAAACGAATTATTGTATGTACCCAATTTGCAACGTTGAAATAATATTAAGAGTCTGAGTCTATGTTCTAGTTTTTATAATGTTGTAAACATGCTTGCAAAAAAATCATTTGAAAATATATGTTGACATTCTAGCAGGGAATATAACTACTTGTATGATAAATTTTTGCAAGGACTAAAAAAAATATTTTACAGAGACTAAAAACAAAAAATTAAAATTTTATAGGGCCAAAAAACTTATTTAGCCCTTTTAAAAATTGGGGGACTAAAATCATGAATTTAGAAATAAATTATGAGAGGTCCAAAATCGTGAATAAAACAAAATAGATGGACCAAAACTACATTTAAGCCTAACACTCATTTGTGGTATTTCATTCTTTCCCAAGTCTTTTTGAGGAACAAAATGAGCAAATATGGAAGCAAGACAAGACATATTATCATTCTTGTATATAATTCTTCATTAATGCAATATTAATGCATAACTATAGGGAAAATGACATGTTCATATCTAAATACTTACCCTGCAATGCCATGTCCAACATCTTCCTGACTCTGTCTATTGAAAAATCATCAACAAGCGCGAGTAAATGCTTCCCAATAGCCTCCTCAACTGGAAGACCTGTCAATTCAGCAATCTTTTTATTCCATCCATTGACAACACCATCTACATCAACTGCCAAAATTGGCACAGTTGCTGTTTCAACTAACCTAACCATCTCACTTGTCACTGCTTCCAGTTCTTGCATCCCCTCAATATTCAAATCACTTAGTCTTGTATTGATAGGATTTGTGCTTATATCCATACAGTCTGTATTTTTGAATGCATTTCTCAGTATTAGCTGTAATGAATGAATAGCATCCATTTCATAGTCCTTCCATGGTAAACTCCTTGTCTTCACAACTTCAAGGAAAGCCTCAAATGATGATCTTGGATGCATTCTCCTACCATCACCTCTTTCACTAGGTTCATCCTTTGCACCACCCCATCGGATATCAACAGCAGTGTGTGACCGAAACCAGAAAACTATGTCTTTGGAAACTATTCTTACAGCTGCCACTCCACAAACAGTATCACCAAGTTTAGCAGCCCCTGGAAACCCTGCATCAGACAAGCTATCTGTACTCAAACCGGTCGAATCCATATGGCATTCAGAGATCCATAAAGCAATATCGCGTATCTGTGATTCACTTGGTGTCACGCCTAATCTCCATACCTTGTTCTTATACAAGAGGGCTGCTCCATCACATTTCACAAGATCCATTATATTAGGACTCTTTGACACAATACCTATGGGCGCATCACGCATCAGCATATCACACAAGAGTGTTTGAGTGCGTAGAATGTTCTTCTCAATAATCTGATATTCCAACTCTTTCTTTGTTCACGTGGATGGAAAATACTTGAGCTATAAATTCACAAGCATACCTAATAGGGAAGGGAACAAACCTGGGAGTAATGTGATGGGAAACAATTAAACCCCATAGTCTCTTTCTCTTTTGAGGATGAACATCATCAGAGCCATCCTCATCTTCATTGCTGTCATTGATCACAACTGCCATAACCAAGGAAGCACTAGTATTCATGTTCTCCATGTATTGCAAATGGCAACTGTGAGGAGCCCTTAAGGTTGATCTACACAAATTTAAATCAAATAGATTATTTTTGTCTTGAAGCACATTCACATGCCTTGCGCTACAATCAACTATCATTCGAACCTTGTTCTTCATGAACGAAAAGCGTGTAGCCTGAGGAATATCAGTGGCTGGATAGTGCAAACCAAGATATGACTCTAGGCCTGGCTTTGTGACCTCAGCAACCACTTCTCCATGATCATCTTCATGAAATTTATAAGCCATCACTCTATCATAACCTGTGAGTTCAAAAACTTCTTGAACCATTGCATCACATAGTGCTTCCATGCTTCCACTAGGCAAGGATTGAAGCCGAGTTATCGATTTTGCTGCAAGCTTGTAAGATTGCAAGGCACCTGCTGCAGTCATGGTAACTTCATGAGGCCCGATTGGCTCAAAATCAACGATCAACCTACCATTCACACAATGGATAATTGCGTAGAAGGACTTCCCTGAGGTCTTGCAATGGACTAGTATGGGATTAAGAAGTGAAACATCCACACATCCTAGTGCCTTTTGAAATGAAGAAGCACTACGGTCAGTGAAAATAGATCTTGTCAGTGTCAATGCCAAGGGTAGGGTGGCCACCAACACCTGCCATATCCAGCATTTCAGGTGCATTCTCACTGTATGCAATGACCTTACATGTTTTCTGATCTAATGCTAGCAAGCAACCAAAAGACTGAATCAGCTTCTCTTTCTGTATCTGATGGAGGTAAGCAGTTGTTACTCTGTCAGAACTTGGTTGGTGGTCTCCAGTGGCTGTGTTTGTACCATGAGAAAATCGTATTGAATTGGAGTAGTCAAAGGAACTACCAGACTCCTCAAAAGTTGCATGGAGTTTTGCATCTGCAGTGATCTGAGGAATAGTCCCAGCACTGTGACTTAATCTACCTGAATTATTGCTGAATGAGTGGCTAGGTCTTGACGAGGACATTATCACCTGAACTGCACATCGAAGAATCACAAAAATAAGATAACAAAGTCATACAAGGAAGAAGAGAATATTTAAGCTACTCTTTTTGGATAAACAACTTAATTAAGCGCTTATAGCATAAACGTGTATCATATAAATGATAAAATAAAGTTGAACTGTTTTCATATAAATTATAGGCTATTTTCATAAGCTATCTTGAAGAGCTTATGAAAATTGTTTATTGACATGTCTTAAGTTGTTTCCACCAATTCTCTCAATCTCACAAATGTTTGTGCCAGTAGATAAGCTCAAATAAGCTACTACAAACAAGCCCTAACAACTAAATGAATGATATCACTCTGCATCACTGTAACAAATAAAATATAAAATAACAAGAGAGTTTTTTCCAACACTTTTTATTTCAAGGTGACAAATTTTGAAATGCTTCCGTAAATAATGATAATTAATGATCCAATTACATCCTCGTAAACTACTATACCCTCATTAAGTTAAAATAATAATAACAAGAAAAAGAATAATGCTAACAACACACTCTTTATGACTAGTTCAATATTCTGCAGTTCTCTGTTGTTGCATATGGTATGCATTGAACCATTCATGTTTCAGCACAGAACTTAGTCGTTGTTTTATTAGATTTTTCCCACATTAATTTCAAGAATGGTGTTGTGTACGGAAAAGAAGAATTTACTTTCCTAAAGGAGTACATAGTATATACATCAGATACTTTTTAAAATGAACAAAACTAATAAGTATAAGGGATGATATGAACCAACCTAAGCAGAAGAAGCAAGCATCAGCTGAATTTAGGACAAGGAGAATGCAGAATGCGAAACTCACCTTGGAAGGAAATTGTGACCGACACTTGAAGCAACCAAATATATCTCAGAACTCAGAAGTTAGGACTGCATATGCATGCCAAATAATAATATTAATAATTTCATAGGACACATTCTCTGTTGCTTGTATATATATAATTACTATTATCTGTCAATGGTTGAATTGTATTATTACATATTATACATGTCAAAGAATGGATTAGTTTCTGATAAATATAAAACATGTAGCTTTTTCAGTAGAATATTACTTGGTTTATATCTGAAAGTTTTTACACTAGGTTTTGTAGAAGCATCTCTCAAGTGGAGGTTTTGTCTTATCAGCTTAGTGTATCTCTTAATTGGAAGCTGGTTTAGTCAAGATAGCGTAATCTACACGTTGGGTTGCTCTCATAAAGTGGTACTCACGAGTAACAAGCTTTTAAATTACAAAGGTTCTAGTCAAATAAACACAACCAGATAAATGACCAATTGATTTTCAAATCCCGTGAAGGTTAAAAAACAAGTGTTTCAGTAGAACCTTTGGTTGTCCACACACAAAAAAAAAGTATTTTAGTTGGGATATGCGTTATATCATCGTCAGAGACAAATATCCCTAGTAAAAAGCCATAAAAACTGCATATTATATAGACAAAAAATCTTGCATATTTTATATGCTGACTTTTAATTATCTACTTAGATTTTAGAGCAATGTATTCCAGCTTGGCAATCATGTATTGGAATAAAAAGCTTTTTTCTTTTGGGATTCCCCTATTCCTGATCAAAAGTAAAAGCTTTGGGGATAAACGAATCTGATACAAAGTCTAAATTCCCTACAAATGGAATAGGGATACCAATACCATTATTTTCATCTGTTAGTGAAAGTTGCAAAGGTTTGTCCGAGAATATAAGAACCGAGTGATTGACTCATCATAGTATATGAGAACTATAAATGTTTGGGCGAATCACCCCAAGAGAACAAAAAATACTGTTAAGGGGGTAGGGGCAGTAACCTATGAATTAATGATGAATATTTTTTCAATAATAATAATAGTGAAGAATATAGTATGCCGGAAACAAATATTACAAAGGGAAATCAAACAACTTTCGCTGACCATTCTATGAATATTACACTTCTCAAGTAGCTCCAGGTATCAGCAAACAAACTCATCTCTTTCTTTTTCCACCCACAGCTCCCCCTGGTTTTCTTGCTCACTCATCTAGAATTTATTTCATTTACAAGAGAAAGAATAACAGCACACACAGAAGTCCTCTTAGTAATGTAAACAAAGGGACAGCAGCAAAAGATATCTGGCCAAACACAGCACATCAGCAGCCATCAAACTCAGAAGCACGAGCAACAAAGTTTGCAAACCCATGAAATTATTTACAGCACAAAAAACTGATAATTTTGAATAGAAAATATCTATCTTAAATGATCAAGATAAACATCATAGAGGGAAGCATGAGGTGCCATCATAGAGGGAAGCATGAGGTGCCTTCAAAGCCTTTTCAAGAATCTTTAGCATTTCTATAGGTCAGAGGACTACTTTACTATGGTAATATGTGTATCTTGAATTTACTATTCATACAGAGCCACTAACTAGATCACAAGCAGAAAGCCTCACAAACCTCAACTTCTACTACACAATCAAAAGAAAAGGGTTTCCCTATGTCAAAAACTATGTTTATTTTTTAAAACCATGTGAATTGAACCCATTAATCAGAAAAGTCCGCAATGTAAATCCCTTGACATTGGAATCTAGCATCCAAATTAACAGATGAGAGTCCAATGTTTTTGGATAATTATAATACAAACAATTGCAGATTATCACTTATCATGGGAACCTGTTTATGCCATCAACCTACCCAAAAAGCATGATAAAATAAACATATAAAAGTGTACTAAAAACAAAAACAACTAACATAAGCCAGACCAATCTATGACTCAACTTTGCAATACAGAATGGCCTCAAAAAATTTGTTTCCCAAAGTTCTCTAAACCTTTTCAAATATATGAAAATAAAAGTATGTGAGGCATTGCCAAATATCATCAAACACTTCTATACAAGAATCAGATTATGCCAATCATAATCCAACTGAACTACGGTAAGAAAACTTGTATTTTAGTTGGTATTTTTATCACTTAAAACCACTGACAGGATGAATGAAAAAGATGTGTACATGAGTAAACCAATCAAAATTTTCTAACAGCTAAAAAAGAGAATATGAATATAGCAGGGTTAAAAAAAATCACTTTTAATATGTACAAAGTACACCACTTCTTGGTTGAGAACAAGTAGAGGTTCCTGAATGTCAAGGAACCCAGTTTTCATCAACCTCTTTCACACCAGAAGCTGATAAAGCAGTCCTCTATTATCTATAAAACCCTTTCATTTTTCCAATGTATAAAAATTTGTACTAAATCGTGAATCTGTAACCACTCAATGACTGCAATGCAAGTGCATTTTCTACAGCTTAATGAACCACGTCGCTCAAAATGAAAATGACAACAAAATATCCTCACTGAGTTCACTTACATGTTCCGGTGCTGTTCTCACCGCTCAACTCTACCATTTTCATTGAACATCCAATTCCAATCAATGCCCCCGCAATTTGTTCCGAGCTATAATGCCATCGAATTTCAAAATGAGGCAGCACAGAACAAACCCAACATTTCAGAAAAATTCCATCACCATGTAACAAAGATGATCCTCAAACAAGCACAACACAACAAAACAATGCACCAATAAAATCAACAGTATGTTGAGAAAGGAAGTGAACAAAAACACTCTCCAACAATACTACTAATCAATCAATTAATGATTCAATATGTGGATTGCATTCTTTGGAATAGAAATCATTATTTTCTATCAAAGACTTGAACATAGATTGAGTAAATTTTGGATCATTAGGGTCACTACTAGGAGACCCATTAGGGGTTTCCAATACATTGGGACGAGAAAAACAAAACTTGCATCCAACACTTCCATTTCGAATAGTAGCATCATCATCATCACCTTTACCATGAATAATCACCACCTTATCTCTGTTACTGTTACTCGTATTTACATTCCTAGAAGAAGACGCTGTTGATAATGATGACGATGAAAGAAGAGACTTTTTGCTTCTGATTCTACGAAATTGATTCTTAGCTTTTGTGAATTGATGAAGTAACAACTTCTTTCCAAAACCAAAACGCTGCTTCTTCTTCTTTCCAATTGCATTATCCTCTTCTTCGTCTTCGTCGTCATCACCGTCACTACCTCCTCCTTGGTAACCTTCCCGATTACCGTTTGAGATCTCTTCTTCATCAGAAGAACCAGACATCAATTCTACTAATTCAAATCCTTTGTTTTTCTCAACTAACGGAAATAGGGATTCATAAATTCATGATAACAGTTTCAAATTGGTTGGTTCGATTGAAGGGAATTAGGTCACACGGAAATGAATTGGGATTGGGTTTCAATTTTCAAATTGGAGTTGAGAGATGAGGAAGGAAATAAGGTAGAGTTGAATTTCAATTGGAAAGAGCAAAGTTTAACTCAAACGCAATCAAACCAAACAAACAACAATGTATTTATCATTTCATTTTTTTTTTGTTTTTTTTATGTTTCTGTTTCGAGCCTTCAATTCAAATTACGGAGTCCACGTGTTAACGTTTCGTGAGCTCATCGTGTCAACTACGTATTTTTCCATTTTTTATTATGTTTTTTTTCCTTAGTTTTCGACTTTTCATGGTTGGTAGAGGGTAGTGATGTCATATATACAATATGTATGTACACGTCTACTAATCAGTTGTATTTATTTTTTTCTTATAAAAACACAATTGTATTTTTTAACCCACCGAATTTAAAAAGAAAAATGTTAATTCGAAATTCGGTAGAAAATAAAAAAGTATTATTTAAACCAATGGCAAAATTAGGTGTATGTTTATAATATTTTAGAGGAGTCAAAATCAATTATAAACAGATAAAATTGATTTTGGTATATTTTAGTGTTATTTGATAAAATTGATTTTATCTCTAGAATAAATTTTAATTTGAAATTAAAATTTATAATTTTTAAGTGCAATCGTGATTTTTATACTGAAATTTATTATAAATTTAATTTTAATTAAATATATTCAAACATATAAATTATTTTATATTTAATTTATTTTTAACTAAAATTAATTCATTTAAAATCTACTTTAATTACCGCTGAACCAGCTAAGTACTCTTGAAATTCAATTTTAAGTCGAGTTCATTACTTATAATAGTTTCAATTTAATATTTTAAAATTACAAACAATAGTTATGAACTGTGTTGGAATGTTTATAGTTATAGGTATTAAATGTGCAATTCCATTATTTATTGGGTTCAATTTACGCAATCTAGGGACAAAAAATCTCCATAGTTAAAATGGACTCATTTAATGAAGTCTCTAAAGTTAAAAACTCATAAATTTTTTGACACAGGACCGTTTTTTTAACATTAATTTAAAAATTAAAATAAATTAAAATTTTTTTTCTCAAATTTTCAAAAAGAAATTGAGTCTTTTTTCGTAACATAATGTCAAATTTTTTTTTCTTCTGATTTTTTTATTTTTTTAAATTAAATATAATAAAGTTTTATTAAAAAATCAATTTTTCTCAAGAAAATTTTATTTAATTTTTTAAAAATTTAAAAAAAAAAAATTCAACTCACATTAATCCCCTAACTAGTCCTCCACTAAACTCACAAAAAATAATAATTTTCTAAGTTATGGTTTAAAAATATTTCTCAATAAAGGAATAAATTATAATTAGAGGACTTTCTAAATGGAGCTTAGGGATTTAAGAGACTTACAATTACGAGTTTAATAAATGACTTTCTAGGTGGGGTTTAAGAATTTAGAAGAAAAAATTTGACAGTAATGAAATTGAGTGGCAACATGTTAAAAGAGTTCACATCATGAAGTGGTTTTTAGGCCACAAGGATATCTAATAATAAAAATAGAAGAAAAAAAATGTATTAGAGTGGGCTTAAGGCTCAAACTATTATTAGTTTTACAAAAAAAATTAATAAGAGTTTTAGACCATTCAAAATAACTGTTTTTATTTTGTTATATTTAAGTATAAAAAATAAAAATTAGTACAACTAACAAAAATTCCATCAATTGCCTCAAATTGATGATATACTCAATTAAAATATTTTATGTCTCAAAAAATAATAAATATAAATTTTATATAAAATTTTAATAAAAAAATCTAATTATATGGCAAGTCCACCGAAATAACTTTAAAAACCTAAATTTAATATTAGCATTGGAGCTACCAATTAATTGTTTTGGGACCACATCCAAGTCATTGTGAAAGCTCAAAACTATTAGAAGGGACCATATTTGATTTTTAAAATAAAAAAATAAAAATGGTAAACCAAATCAAAATAAAAGACCTAACAGTTAACACCGAAAC
>JBBPBO010001986.1:69531724-69659336 GCA_037974295.1 Cicer cuneatum | reverse complement strand
AAAAAAAAAAAAACATCAAAATTTATTTTTTTAAAAAAGAACTTAACACCGAAATGTTGACTTTCATTTATTGGTGTAAAAAAATATAGAATTTAAAGTTATTATAATAAAATGTCATTGACTCATGGCTACATAACAAAGGCAAAATGGACGATTTCCATAGTTAAAAGACCACTTGTTATTTTGTTAAATTAATCAGTCGAATAAATTTGGCCAAAACTTTTTTGATTACATAATGGGGAGAGGATATTTACATGTTGAATAATTCTTGTGATTTGGTATCATTTAATTGTTAAATTAAACAAATAAAGAAAGAAAAAAAAAAGTAAACCAACCAAAAAGGAAAAGAGTATTGGCAGATCTACGTAATAGATATGAAGTAATCATAATTATCTTTTTATAATCTTAAATGTTTGCAACATACATTGGCCCAAACCATTAGTAACCTATTCCACTCATATACTACAGAACACACTACTGCATGCTCCTCTAACAATCACAATCTATTCAACTATTGGAAAAACTATATAAAATAAGTGGAATGATTCAAAATTAAGTGGGTCTTGAGACAAGCATATTAAACTACATTAAATTTGGCGTCTAAGCATATTAAACGTAGTGCAAGTTTGGTTGAATATATTTTTAAGTTTATTTAAGTTGAGTATATAGATATCCAAGTGAGTTGAACCAAAGAAAGAGTGGACAACATAACTATAACTAGACTTCTACATCTTTAAACGACCTTACAAGCAAGAGCGGACCTAAGAAATTGTGTTAGGAGGGGCCAAGAAAAATAAACATATTTTCATAAAACTTTTCAGCAAAGCATAATATCCCTCAAGTCATAAAATAAATTTAAGCAGGAATAGGTGTATTATAAAATAAAAGCACTAACTAACTAATAAAAAATATACAACAAATTTCATTAATAGAAACGAATAGATAGTGTCACATAAAGAAAATGTAACAAAATTTTACTTACGAATGTCTCTAAATTTAGACCATAAATTTTAGATTCAACAAATATAATTGAACTTTTACTAAAAGGTTTTATTTTCTCTGAAGTTGTTATGAATATATACAAAATTTAAGAATTTAGTACAGATATTTAATGTTGGTGTAAAAATATTTAATTGAACTAGAATGAATTAAAATTAAATTTTTTTATTTTTGTCTAAAAACCATACGTAATATAATTTTCAAAAAGGTGGTCTTAAATTATATCTGATTAGATTGCCATGGAATTGTCATTGCGTGTGTTGCATCATATCAGTTTCTTAATATATCATATATATATATATATATATATATATATATATATATATATATATATATATATATATATAATTATTAGCTAAGCTACTAAGTTGTAATAAGGCGATAAAATGGTATCAGAGCTTTTTCTAAGTAAATTATTCATATGAATTTATAATTCTAGCAACATCTTTTTTGTTTCAATAAATGAAATATTTCTAGTGTTTTCTTTAAAACATCATCGTTTTTCCTAGAGGAAGGAAATGTTAAGATGATTTTCTTTGATTTAGGAGAAATCTTTCTATCCCTTAGGGTTGATAGTTAAACAGTTTCACTGTTTGCAAAGATATCAAAAAAGATGTTGAGAGAAAGATGAATTCATAAGTTCAAGTGACTCATTAAGATTTGGTTCTTTTACTCGTCTTATTACAACTGATTTAGCATATCTTGAGATATCTGTTATGAATTTAGATGATTATAATCATCAAGAAAATTCAATAAAAAATGAAGAATTAGTTGAATATCCAAAAAATTTGGATCAATTAAATAAATGGACTATTCCATCTATTCCTCTTAAACAAATATACAAATTTGGTATGTTTGATCTCATGTCTCGTTATGCAGTTAAGACCATAGAACAGACTATACATGTTTCTGATAATATTCAGACAATAAAATTATTAAGTAAAAAAGATTTACTTCCTTTTAAGGATTATAATTTTATTCATATTGGACTTATTCAAATTGCTTTTAAACCTCTAACTTTATTAGGTTTAAATTCTAGCATCATGGCATATGTTAGAGATGGTAGAAGTAAAGACTTCAAATCATCCCTAACTGCTTTAATTGAAACCAGCTTGTGTCATGATCCTGTTTATTTCGATGTTTCCCCTAATTTAAGTTTATCTTCGACCGATAAAAACTTATTAGATGCTATACAACTCACTATACATACAAATGGGTATAACTTTAAACCAGGAAGTGAAATAATAGCAATATGCTATAGAGTTTATTATAAAGTCTTAAATACACTTAATCCAAAGGTTAAGCAAATATCTTTTCTCGGGACTACTACTTTAGTCCAAACTAATTTATTAACCTCTAATATAGTTACCAATAGACTAATAAAGTGGAATGAAATCAAATTCCCAGAAACTGGGTTTTTACCCCAAGCCATAGAGTCTGAACCTATATTAAATAAGGATATAGACCAGATTATCCAAACTAATGAAGGGGATATAGAAATAAAATTCAATCCCAAAAGAATTATTAGAATTCCTAGAAGTCTTTCAGAAAGACACTCTGAGTTTAATATAACTCCTACTGAATTAGGCAGAGCTTCTACCTTTCAACAGGTAGAAGAAATAGAAACTGTAGAAAATATTAGAATTAGTGAGGATAAAATTCCTTATGGAATTTATCAGAAAAATAATTCTCAGAGTAGACTATCACCTACTCAATCAGAAATGAGTTTTCATATATAATGACAGATTTCATAGATTTCTCCCCAGGAAGTAAGATGAGATAATTCATTAATAGTGAATTCCAACATGAGAGAAATGCCCAATTTAGGCAATGGTATTTTAAGAAATTTTCACTTCATGAACTTAATAAATTCAAAGACGATTATTATGAAGAATTAACCAAAACCCAAGATTATATTCCTTTTGTTAAATGGTTTGTTAATTATTTTACTAAAAAGATTAAGAATGAAATTTTAGTTCTTCAATCCAAGACTTGGGAAACTACTAAAGGAGAAAAAATTAGTTCTATATTTCCTCCAAAACAACCCATAAGCATAGGGCAAAATATAGAAGCAAATGCTTTTCTTAGCCTTCAGAAGGTAGAAAGTAACCATGTTACTATCAAAGAGCTAAATTCCATTATTAAAGCTCAAAATTATACTAATGTGTTTCTTTTATGTTTAGGAGAACAATTTATTTCTCTTGAAAAAGATTTATTATCTTTAAAAAATATGTTTGAAAAACAAATTTTCCAACAAAAATTAATTTTGGATCAAACTAATGAGAATAAGCTACCAAAAGTAGTTGAAACTCCTATTGTTCAACCACCTTTGGAAGTAAAAGGTTTCAAGATGGAAGATAATAATGCTGATTTTATTAAAATCCTTGAACAAAAATTAAAGGGATTAAATTTAAATGTTTTATCCCAAAAGGAAACTTCAGACATTTCTGAAGATGATATTTCAGAAAATAGTGAATATATAAATAATTTGACAAATATGTTTGCTGATCAAGATATTAATAAAATTGATAATACTAATCCAATATATACTTCCAAACCTATTGATAAGTATTATTACAAGAGACCTTATCCTCAAGATTTACTCTTTGAGGAAACTGAACCATATCAGAATTCTTATTCTGGTAAAGCCATTTATGAGTGGAATATTGATGGTTTAAATGATAAACAAATTATTGATATAATACATAGAATGATGTATTCAACTGTTTGTAAGCAAAATGGTAACTCGGATAATGTCATAGCAAATTTTTTAGTAACAGGTTTTATAGGCCAACTCAGAGGTTGGTGGGATGCTTATCTCACTGATACTCAGAAGCAAAATATTCTAAATCACAAAAAAGAAATTAAGATAGAAATAGATGGTAATATCACTACCACCACAACTAATGAAGAAGATGTTGTTTATACTCTTTGTTTAGCGATCCTACATAATTTTGTAGGAACAAATATTCCTATTGCAGAAAAATTACAAACTCTTTTACAAAATTTAAGATGTCCTTCACTAACCCATTTTAGATGGTATAAGGATACTTTTTTATCAAGAGTTTTTCAATTAAAAAATCCTGATTCTATTCATTGGAAGTCTAAATTTGTAGACGGCTTACCATATCTTTTTGCTGAAAAGGTAAGACAATCTTTAAGGTTAAAAAATGATAGCATAAATATTAATTATGCTGATTTAACCTATGGCCAAATTATTACTGCATGTATTAATGAAGGATTATCTTTATGCAATGACATAAAATTAAAAAATCAATTGAAAAAGCAAAAATTATCAGAAAAACATCAATTAGGAGAATTCTGTGAACAATTTGCTTTTGACATTGACAAGCCACCTGGCCTGAATAAAAAGCTTAAGGTTATTAAACCTTATAATAAGAATAAAAACAAATCTAATAATTTTTATAAATCTCCCCGCAAGAAGAGATACAGAAAAAATTATAAAGATAGACCTAAAGAAAAACCTTTCCATAATAAAGGCAAAAGGAAAGCCAAAAATTTAGACATTACTTGTCATAAATGTGGCAAAATAGGACACTATGCCAACAGGTGTTAGACCAAAAAAGCATTAAATGAGATTGAGGACAACCAATTAAGGACCCAATTAGAAAAAGTTTTGTTAATTAGTTCTGAATCAGAACTAGAATCTTCAAATGAAGATATAGAAGATATCAATGATACTTCTACTGATTCATCATCTTCTGGCAACAATAGCTGCCAATGCAATGAAATAAATTATTGGAAATCCATTGTGGATATGAATGGATTAAATGTTCTCACTACAGAACAAGATGAAGCCTTAAAGGTTTTTAGAAACTATTTCAGATAGTAATTTAAAGAAAAAAATGATCAATTTTCTAACGAAGGAAACTGTTAAAGAAGCTCCTTTAATTATAGAAGTGCCTTATTTAGTGAGGTATTATCAAGATTTAGACAGACCAATGGAACCCCTGTTTCCATTATGGATTTAAAAAGAGAAATAAATCTCTTAAAATCTGAAATTACTCAGATTAAAAAAGATAATAATATTTTATCCCAAAGAATTTCTATGTTAGAGATTTCGAAATATTTAGAAGTCAGTACTTCCAATAATAAAGAAACTATTTCTAATAATTATTTATCTATTCTGGACAAAGTCACTTCACAAAAATGGTTTGTTAAAATTACTTTAGTCATTAGTAGAAATTTTATTTTGGAAAATGAAATAGCTCTAGTCGATAGTGGAGCTGATCTTAATTGTATTCAAGAGGGAATTATCCATGCTAAATATTTTTCAAAAACCACACAGGCCCTTACTCAAGCTGGTGGAGACAAATTACAAGTTAATTATAAACTTTCAAATGCATATATTTGTAATAAAAATGTTTGTTTACCAACATATTTTATTCTAGTTAAAAATTTAACTCATAGAATTATACTAGGAACTTCTTTTTTGCATAATATTATGCCTATAATAAACATTGATCAAAATGGTATTACTACCATTATTGACAATAAGCAAATTATTTTTGAATTTATTACTGATCCTCAAACTAGAATGTTAAATGAGGTCAAAGACATTCTTATTAGTAAAGAAAAACAATTATGTTTTCTTAAAAATGAAATAAATATTTTTAATATTAACGATCATCTTAATAAAGATGAGACTAAGAGACAAATTAGAACTATTGAACAACAGTTCAAAACAGAAGTGTGTAATGATTTACCAAACGCTTTCTGGAATAGAAAACAACACATCATTTCTTTACCCTACATTGATGACTTTAAAGAAAGTCAAATTCCAACTAAGGCCAGGCCAGCTCAAATGAATCAAGAATATCTTGATCTTTGCAAAAAAGAGATTAATAATCTTTTAGAAAAAGGATTAATTAGAAAATCCAAATCACCATGGAGTTGTACAACTTTTTATGTAAATAAAAATGCTGAACAGGAACGAGGTGTTCCTAGATTAGTTATTAATTATAAACCTCTTAATAATGTTCTTAAATGGATAAGGTATCCAATTCCTAATAAAAAAGATTTATTAGATAGACTTAATGATGCCTTAATTTTTTCAAAATTCGATATGAAATCAGACTATTGGCAAATTCAGATTAATGAATCTGATAAATACAAAACAGCCTTTACTGTTCCCTTTGGACACTTTGAATGGAACGTCCTTCCATTTGGGCTAAAAAATGCCCCTTCTGAATTTCAGAATATTATGAATGATATTTTTAATCTCTATTTTGACTTTATGATAGTTTATATTGATGATGTTTTAGTGTTTTCAAAAACTATTGATCAACACACAAAGCATTTAAAGATTTTTAAAAATTTAGTCAGACATAATGGTCTAGTTTTGTTTGCTCCCAAAATGAAATTATTCCAAACAAAAATTAGATTTTTGGGTCATGAAATAAACCAAGGAATAATTGTTCCTATAAGCAGAAGCATTGAATTTGCTTCAAGATTTCCTGATATTATTACTGATAAGAAACAGCTCCAAAGATTTTTGAGAAGCGTAAATTGTATTTCAGATTACTATGAAAATCTTTCTCAAGATACAGCGATTCTTTATAAGAGACTTAGAAAAAATCCAGGACCATGGACAAATGAACATTCTTTAGCTGTCCAAAGAATTAGAAACAAAGTTAAATGTTTGCCTTGTTTGAATTTAGCAAATCCTAAGTTTTTTAAAATTGTTGAAACTGATGCTTCAAATATTGGTTATGGAGGAATCTTAAAACAGATTAATCCAGACACCAATAAAGAAATCTTAATAAGATTTACTTCTGGAAAATGGAATCCAACGCAATCTAATTATTCAACCATTAAGAAAGAAATGCTTTCTATTATTAAATGTATTTCTAAATTCGAAGATGATTTATTAAACCAAAATTTTTTGTTAAGAATTGATTGTAGCTCAGCTAAATCAATTATTGAAAAAGATGCCAAAAATCTTGTTTCAAAACAAATTTTTGCTAATTGGCAAGCTCAATTATCAGTATTTGAATTTGATATTCAATATATTAAAGGAGAAAATAATTCTCTTGCAGACTATCTAACTCGTGAGTTTTTGCAGGGAAATTAAGCAATCATCCTGGGGGAAAACCCATAAAGAATGGCGACCCCAATCAGGGGAAGAGGCCGAGGCTATAATAGCCGAGGTCGTGGTGGAAGAAGGAGTAACAATTTGTTACCCTATCAAGAATCAAACATTCCTCTAATAGGGGACTGGACTACAGTCCATGGGAAATATAGAACTAATTTTTTCTCCTTTAGTAGTTTCCCAAGTCTTGGATTGAAGAACTAAAATTTCATTCTTAATCTTTTTAGTAAAATAATTAACAAACCATTTAACAAAAGGAATATAATCTTGGGTTTTGGTTACTTCTTCATAATAATCGTCTTTGAATTTATTAAGTTCATGAAGTGAAAATTTCTTAAAATACCATTGCCTAAATTGGGCATATCTCTCATGTTGGAATTCACTATTAATGAATTCTCTCATTTTACTTCCTGGGGAGAAATCTATGAAATCTGTCATCATATATGAAAACTCATTTCTGATTGAATAGGTGATAGTCTACTCTGAGAATTATTTTTCTGATAAATTCCATAAGGAATTTTATCCTCACTAATTCTAATATTTTCTACAGTTTCTATTTCTTCTACCTGTTGAAAGGTAGAAGCTCTGCCTAATTCAGTAGGAGTTATATTAAACTCAGAGTGTCTTTCTGAAAGACTTCTAGGAATTCTAATAATTCTTTTGGGATTGAATTTTATTTCTATATCCCCTTCATTAGTTTGGATAATCTGGTTTATATCCTTATTTAATATAGGTTCAGACTCTATGGCTTGGGGTAAAAACCAAGTTTCTGGGAATTTGATTTCATTCCACTTTATTAGTCTATTGGTAACTATATTAGAGGTTAATAAATTAGTTTGGACTAAAGTAGTAGTCCCAGGAAAAGATATTTGCTTAACCTTTGAATTAAGTGTATTTAAGACTTTATAATAAACTCTATAGCATATTGCTATTATTTCACTTCCTGGTTTAAAATTATACCCATTTGTATGTATAGTGAGCTGTATAGCATCTAATAAGTTTTTATCGGTTAAAGATAAACTTAAATTAGGGGAAACATCGAAATAAACAGGACCATGACACAAGCTGGTTTCAATTAAAGCAGCTAGGGATGATTTGAAGTCTTTACTTCTACCATCTCTAACATATGCCATGATGCTAGAATTTAAACCTAATAAAGTTAGAGGTTTAAAAGCAATTTGAATAAGTCCAATATGAATAAAATTATAATCCTTAAAAGGAAGTAAATATTTTTTACTTAATAATTTTATTGTCTGAATATTATCAGAAACCTGTATAGTCTGTTCTATGGTCTTAACTACATAACGAGACATGAGATCAAACATACCAAATTTGTATATTTGTTTAGGAGGAATAGATGGAATAGTCCATTTATTTAATTGATCCATTTTTTTTGGATATTCAACTAATTCTTCATTTTTTATTGAATTTTCTTGATGATTATAATCATCTAAATTCATAACAGATATCTCAAGATATGCTAAATCAGTTGTAATAAGACGAGTAAAAGAACCAGATCTTAATGAGTCAGTTGAACTTATGAATTCATCTTTCTCTCAACATCTTTTTTGATATCTTTGCAAACAGTGAAACTGTTTAACTATCAACCCTAAGGGATAGAAGGATTTCTCCTAAATCAAAGATATCGAAATATTTTTAGCAGAATTTTCTTTTTTAGAAAATCATCTTAACACTCCCTTCCTCTGGGAAAAACGATGATGTTTTAAAGAAAACACTAAAAACATTTCATTTATAGAAACAAAAAATATGTTGCTAGAATTATAAATTCATATGAATAACTTACTCTGAAAAATGCTTCAAAACTAATTGTTGGACAAAGTCCATGTTTATTCTTTATAAAATTCCAAGTCCCATGGATATGGAGATGGACTATTACAATTGCCCAGGATAAATTTCACATTCCTGTTCTTAGAAGAAATTTCTTCTATAAATGGTGGAATAGAATGCCTAATGAAGATATCCAATGCATGGAAACCAATATTAAAACAGCTATTGCTAGTGACCAATTAAAGAGAAAAGAATAAGGTTCTCAAGAGATCTCTATGAATAATCTAAAAGATTATTTTCAGAAAATTCATTCCACTGAATCTGAAGATCAAATTATGATTAGAGTTCTTGATCATATGAAAAATCAATTTTTCAAAACTTTCCGAGGAAAAAATAAAAATGTTTTTATGGAAACCAGTTCACAAGGATCAATGGATTCCAATGCTTTTGATTGCTTAGCTGGGGAATCTCAAGAAGATGAAGAACCTAGTCCCGAAGACATTTGGGATGCAATGATAGAAACGATGACTCAACAAAGTAAAAAAGGAAAAGGACAATAATAAGATGCAAGCAATGACGTAATTGTGCCAATAATTCACAACAGGCCAAATACCCAGACATTATGCTGTCGGCCATAATAAAAGGAATCTCTTTTAAGTCAAAAAGAAAGCAATAATGTTGCTTTTAATATTTTTGTAATTTTGCTTTTTTGTGTCATTATTTGATGTGACGATGGGGCCCACAAAGTGCACCCGACATCAATTATTGATCTTTGTAACCGGCTACCAAATGTCATGTTAGCCTTTTTACCGGCTTAAATAGTAAGCCTTAGTTTTCTATATAAGGCACTAAAATGCATCAGTTGTAACCAAGCTTTGAAAAATACAATTTCCTTTCATATTACACTCTCCTCTGATAGTCTACTATTTTCCAACTTATTTTTATCTTCCTCATCCATAAATAAGGTATCTAATTTTCTTCTTATGATAATTATTAGCTAAGCTACTAAGTTGTAATAAGGAGATATATATATATATATATATATATATATATATATATATATATATATATATATATATTCTAGTACATCTATTGATTAGCATATGATTTTAACTTTAGCTATTATTATTACTTGTATATGTTAATAACTCGAGGTTTTCCAATTGTTATCGAATTTTTAACGGTGGAAAAATTATTTATATAAATTAAATCCTACCATTAAATTGCTTTTTGTTAACTAAATTAATTTGTCAAAATTCTAAATATTTATTTTGAATCGGGACATTTAAATTTTATGAAAATAACATATTAGTATACAAAATATTTTTTTGGACATTATTAGCATATACAAAACACTATAAATAAATAATTACAAAGGATAGAATAATAGGCACATAAATAGCTATACAATAACTTTTTTTCTAACTGCTTTTTTTTTAAAGATCGTAAAAATATTGAATAATTTTTCTTTTATATGCAATAAATTAAAATATAATTGTAATAAAATAGTAATAATAAATACATTTAAGTTGACTAAAGAAAATATTAATCAAAATAAAAAGAATGCGTAAAAAAAAAAAGCATGTAACAATTCAACTTATTAGAGTTGTTTAACAAGAATGGGAAGCAACTCATTCGAGTTGGTAATGGGAGAAAAAGAGAGAGCTGCTCCATGAAACCCTAAGAAAATATTGATTTTTTTATCAGATTTTATTGTCACTTTCATCTCTATTTTTCTTTTTAATATTGAATTTTTTTTATATCATGTCGTTCTTGAAATATTACCGAAAACATTCAATTTCTTGGAATCATGATCATAAAGATAAATGATGATTTTCGAATTTAAGTTTTTTGTTGTCCTTCTATTCTAAAAAGAGATGTATAAACGTAAAAACAAATATAAACTTCTTTTTGAAACTTCAATATTCTACATTTCTCTCGAATTTAGCTTTATATCTAGTCAAAATCTGGTATTTTAAATTAAAGATACATCTCACTCTTTTTATTTTTAATCAGTTATTTTTCAATTGACTTTTTGTTGTTGCTTCAATTAAAAAGAGAAAGATATAGAGAAAAAAAATATAAGCTTATTAATTAGACCTTTAACGAGCCTCTAGTCCTATGAAGTTTAGCTATGTAGAAACGAAAAAATAAATATAAATTTATGTTGTTGCAATGTAATCATTAAGACAGTTTCAATACTACGTTGGGATAATCCTAAATTTAACGACGAGATGAATTTTTTAATCCAAAATGTGATTTGGAATATGAATTTTTTTATTCATATGTAATCGGAATGGTACGCTGATAGCATAAATGCAACTTCAATATGAATATTTATTCATAACTTGAAATGCAAATCACAATGACCCTTACTTGAAAGATAATAAAAACCTTTATATATAATGATAAATTTGAAAGATGACATTGTGCTTCGGTGGTTTTGGTTGAGAAATCCAATATTTGAGCATTGATTGTCCTAACTTTAATAAATAAGACAACGACATTGTGCCTTGATGGTTATGGATGTGATACTTGATATTTGAATCTTTATGATCCTAAATTGGATGAATTGAGATGATAACATTGTGTCTTGATGACCTTGAAAGCAAAAATTGGTATTTAAGCCTAATGAATCTTAAATTCGATAAATTGGAATGATATTGTGCCTAGACGACCTTAGATGCAAGTTCGATATTTGAGCGTAGATGCTACTAAATTTGATAAATTGGTTTGTTGGTTGCCTCGATGACCACTGATGTGAAATTTTATATTTAATCTTATATGATCCTAAATTTGCTAATTTGGGATGATTTCAACATTGTGCTTTGATGACCTTGAAAGAAGAAATATAAGCTTCTTGATTGGACTTTGAATGAATATGCAAGTCTCTCAAGTTTAGATTTGTAGCTTGCAGAATTTGAATCCTTTAATCAATGCTACTTACCTCTCTTTCCATTTTCAATTGGTTTCATGTGGATTTCTGAACAATCGACTTTTGTCGTTTGGTTAGCAAGCATATTGTATCCCAAAACCGTGTTTGGCACAAATCTTTTGGGGTAGGATTTTTGTTTGCAACATAAACATATTGTTCTTGATTATGCAAGATTGTATAATCTTGATGATTCATTGTTATTCGTGCTTAAGAAGTTTGATAAAATTGAAAAGTTGTGATATGAATCATTAAGATAATTTATGGTGCTATGTCAGGATCACCCTAAATTTAATGAAGAGATGAGTTATTTATTCAAAATGTGGCTTGCAATATCAATTTTTTTATTCGTATAAAATCGAATAATATGTTGATGGTCTAAATGCAACTTCAATATGAATAATTGAAAACAATTAATTTGAAATGCGTGTCATGATATTACTTGAAGGATAATTAGAAACAATTAAGTTGGATAAAGGTATTGTACCTCAATGGTTTTGGATGCAAAATTCAATAATTTAACATAGATGGTCTTAAATTTGATAAATTGGAGCAATGACAATGTGCCGTGATGGACATGGATGTCAAACTTGATATTTGAGTCTATGTGATCTAAATTTGATAAATAAGGGTGATGGCATAGTTGCCTCGGTGACCATCAATGAAAAAATTTGTATTTGGTCTTAAATTCGATAAATTGGAATGGTCGTGACATTGTGTGTTGATGACCTTGAACGTGAAAATCGATATTTGAGCCTAAATAATCCTAAAGTTCGTAAATTGGGATGGTAGTATTGTGCCTCGATGATATTATATGTGAAATTTAATATTTGAGCCTAAACGATTCTGAATTTGTTAAATTTGGGATAAAGTATTGTGCCTTGATGACTTTGAATGCCAAATTTGATATTTGAGCCAAAGGGATCCTAATTTTGATAAATGTTTATGATGATATTATGACTTGATTACCTTGGACATGACATTCGGTATTTGCGCCTAGATGATCCTAATTTCAATAAATTGCAATGATGGTATTGTGATCTGATGAACTTAGATTCAAAATTTGATGATTAAGTCTATAACTTTGAAAGTGAAAATTGATATATGAGTCTATATGCTCCTAAATTCTATAAATTTGGATGATATTATTGTGTCTCAATGACCATGGATGCGAAATTCATTATTTGAGCCTAAATGATCCAAAATTTGACAAGTTAGATGATGGTATTGTGCCTCGACAACCTTATATGTAAATTTGATATTTGAGCCTAGATAAATATAAATTCAAGATAAATTGGAACATTAGTACTGTGTCTCAATTGCATAAGATATGAATTTGATATTTGAGTCTAGACGATGGATCCTAAATTTGAAATATTGGTATTTTGTCTCAATGACTTTGGATGACAAATTTAATATTTGAAGTTAGAGGGGTCCTTAGTTGGAGAAATTTTGATGACTGTGTTGTGCCTCGATGACTTTACAAAATTCAGTATTTTAACTTAAATAATTTTAAATTTGATAAATTGGGATGATAGTATTGTGCGTTGATAGCCTAAATTCGAAATCCAATAATTGAGTCTAGGATGATTTTGTGTAGCACCTATCCTATCTTGAATGGTGGTCATTGTTTTATGTTTACAGAATGATGCAACTACATAATAGTTATTCTTTTATGTTGGCTTGGCTTGTATATAGGATGTGTGGGATGTGTGGTATGTTACATATGTAGATACTATTCTTTTTGTGTACATGGTATATAAATGTTGGTAATTTACGACTTTTAGAAAGAGAGAAAAACATATTTGATACAGAAGGTTGAACCTTTGCAAAGTGGCCATCTCAGCAATGTCCAGTTGCATGTTGGCTACTTTAAGGACAATTTTATGATCTAAATGCTTAATTACCTTTGACAGCAAAATTTTCAGTATATATCAAACAAGATATTTTGTACTTTTTATCAAAACCAATATAAATTATCTGAAGATACAATCAAAACTCAGCAAATAAAATTTAGAAACTTACCTAGCAAGGAATGAAACAAAAAATGATTTTTTACTTTACTTTTTTAAAAAATTACTTTCGGATTAAAGGGTATTACGGTCTTCAATTTTGATTTGGAAACGTTTGAATATGAACACCACTACCCTTAAATTAATGTGAAACTCTATTCTAGACTAACACATGTCCCTTTAAATTCTTGGATGTTCTGTTTCCAAAAGTGAAAGTTATGCATAGTACATCATTGTTAACATGGAGAAGATTTGAGGTTATGATTTATAATTTATCAATTTCAAATTATTTTATATGTGAATTTTGCGTTATGATTTTTTTAACTCTCACATTCTCAAGAGAATAAGTTTTTGATAATTTGGAGTTTAGTCATAAAGTAAGTAAAATATGATATAAAAAAAAATGTATATGGGAGAACTTGAACTCAAGTTCTTTCAAATGATTTTTTTTTACTGAAATTTATTAAGCATTTGAACTCAATCATTTGTCAATCATTTGGTTGGTTGGTTAGAATTTAACAACACTTTTGGCAATTTATAATTGGTTCACAATATAGTTTTTTTATATCAACATCATATCATATCAAAATTAAACTATATGATTTGTGAATAAAGCTATAAAACAAAGTTGTACATAAAAGAAGCAAGAAACCCTCTAAAACGTTTGGTTACATAATTTTTTCCCCTTAATGAAAAAAATAAATGCCAATCCAATAATCTGACTGTATCATGAATGAATAACTATGAATAACCACAACATGCATTCTAGAGCATGCATAGAAGTTCTTTAAGCAGAAAAGAGTAAGAAGGGTTAATTATAGAAAATCACTTTTCTGTTAGGAGTGATCATAACACTCCTTCTGCAAACAACTGAGGGGTGAGATAAAACAGGAAAACCCCATTGTGTAGGCAGAACAATTGTTGGATAAGTATTTTCCATCTTCATAATTCTGTTTACAACCTCATTGTAGATTCTTACAATTCTGCTTGACAACAGAATTATAGAAAAACCTCTTAATGAAAGTTTCTTAGACCGCGACGATAAGCGAAGGCCGCGTAATCTTCCATTCACAGACTTCACCCAGCTGCAACTTCTTCCAACTCTTATAATCTTTTTACTTGGACTTGTTAGCTTTTCATAGCCACATTTCATGTGTTTGTTAGTCAAGTACTGCAACATTGTAGTGGTAGTGGTAGTGGTAGTGGTCTTAATAATGAAGATTAGAATTAGATACCTTATTATATAACACATGGTTTGCTACCATACTTCAACACATTTAGTTTTTACTGAGGCAAGTAGAGACAAAATTACCTCATTTTAAAATATGAAAACACATGGCTATAAATCAATCACGTTGCATTTTTAGTGTCTATAACTTGTTCTGTTTTTATAACATTCTGAGTTAAGTATGGTTCCAAATTAATTAGTTGGTCGCTAAAGGAATATTTGATGCATGTGCAATGATTGATGGTCTATAAACTAAAACCAATCATTGGATTAACTATGGAATGTATGTGGCTGTGAAGATTAATTGAAAAGAAATATCTAATTGATTAATTATAAGTTTGTTTGATAGATAGAAGAAACAAGTCACAAAATCAAACCAATCAACTGTTCCTCTAATTTGTTCTTGTTTAGTCTAAAAATCTGTATCTTATAATTTGACTGATGAGTTAACCAGCCATTTTCTCTATGATTTGTTTTCCAAAATTTTATATTTTAAAGGGCAAGTTGATAATACTATATGATACTGTGAACCTGGCTATATTCCTAGATCATGGACCCTACTTATGGTTTATAATCCTGCTACACTGCTAAAGTCCAACCTCCAGAGCGACATCAACAAAGTTGGCCAATGTGAATATCACTATTAGAGTGGAAAAGTATCTCTTGTAAACTCTAACAACTATCAAGGTTATTCATAGGGTTGAGAATGGACTTAGGCTGGAATTGGATTTTGATCTATTATTTGTAATAGTACAATTTTTAAGGTTGATTTTTTTTTTTAGTCTAATTAAAAATTCACTTCGCTCTTCTTTTACGAAAGTCTACAAAACTCAAACAATTCAAGAGATGAGTGTTTAAATTTTTGTAAATAAACTATCAAATAATATGTTTGATGAATCATGAAATTAAGTTTTATTTTGATTTTTATCACAACAATTTAGAGAATTTAACTTTATATAACATCCTCTTTAAATTCTATTTTTTAATAATACCTTTAAATATATATAAAAAATTGATATAGTTCAATACGTTTAAATTATAGAAAAGATTGACGATTTAATCTCTCTTACAGCAAATGTCACTTTAACAAAAAAGAATAATTCAAAATGAATATTATTTTTAATTTTCAATATAAATTATATTAATTTTTTCAATTGTACCTTTAAAATCATATTCAAACATTAATGAGAATATGACAATAATTAAAAATTATTTCAAATGAGAAGTAATTTTTAATCACTTCTAAACAAAATCATTTTTTACAATTAATTTTTAAAATAAATGATTTTCACTCCAACAAGTAGATAGAGACGAACACAGGGGTGGGCAAGTATTGGCCCTGGCCCCTCCCTTTTTATACATATATATGATATTTTTAATATATATCCACTCATTTTTAACAAGTTTTAATTTAAGGTTCATTTAATAAATTAGTAGTTATAACTTGTTAATGTTCATCAACTAAAAATATAAATGTTTTTTTTAATGTTTAAGGTTAGTATTGTTAGTATTTTGCTGATGTGGAGATAAAAATTGTATCACTAACTCTTCTAGTTCAACTACTAAGTCAATCTTATATCTCTAAAAATAAGTAAATGTAAATTAATAAGTCCTTATAGAATTTGCTGACATGTAATTGTAAATTAGCTGGCTAAACTTTAAAGTATATTTAACGAGTATGTAGTTATAATCGGTTAATTTACACCAACTAAAAATGTTGAAATGGCGACAAATTTAGAAATATAAAAAGGAAAAATTTGTTTATAATTTTCATTGCAAAGTGTTAGGGGCACAAAATTTGGTAATTGAGTTTATATTTTGTGTTTCTATTTTGTATCATTATTTTGAATTTTTCTAATAAAATAATTTTATTATTGATATTAAAAATAATTATATGAAATAGTCATAAAATGATTATTAGTGCAGCCCGATCATAAAAAAAAAAAAAAAAAATTTGACTTCTCCTAATTAAAAAAAATAATTTTTATTATAATGATATAAATTACATACATATATGTGTGTGTGGACATGCATTTGATGACATATATTAACTTTTAATTTTACATTGATCCAATGTATCAAAGAGAGTTTAACGTAAAAATTATTGAATATATACTTTTTTAAATAATTTAGATTTTTTCATATGTAGTATTTTATATAAACTAAACTTGTAGTCATTGGTACAATATGTTAATTGAATTTGTTAATTAAGCATGAAA
Source organism: Cicer cuneatum (assembly GCA_037974295.1). NCBI lineage: Eukaryota > Viridiplantae > Streptophyta > Magnoliopsida > Fabales > Fabaceae > Cicer > Cicer cuneatum. The sequence continues at coordinate 69,642,046 of JBBPBO010001986.1, read as the reverse complement.
ATAGAGGATTAAGGAGATCTATTATTACTTATTTTTATATTTTGATTGTATGAGTATAAAATGAGAAATATTTTGATTGTAGTGATGATCAACTAACAGAATAAATAAATGAAATTATTTTAATTGTAAAAATAAAATGAATTCTTTATGGTGATCATAGCAAATTACTTTCATATGTCTGTTATTTGAATTTAGATTGTCCTACTCACTGTAACTGGTTTAAGTTTATTTTAGCCATCCTTTTCCCATTAAAAATTAGAAGTGTGAAAAGCTAACAATTGTGACTTCTCTCATTCATTCAAGTAGAAATTTAATATTACTAATACTAATAAGAAGTGTGCAGTCATCACACGTAGTGCATGTAGAGAGATATGAAGTTTTAATGTTCAATTATGGTACAGACAAGTACGTAATATATAAGAATTTCTGACCACAGTGTATTCCCTCTATCACTGACCTGATGCCCCAGAAATATAACCATTAGCATCAGCCTTCACCACTTTTGACGTATCAATATCTCCACTACCAGTGCTGAAGATTAAAAACAAATGTGTCACATATTAGCGGCGAACTAATCATGCATATATCAAATAAAATTTCAAAGTCAAGTTGCTATATTTACCAATCAAGGATATCAAGAATTTTTGGTTTCCCATCTGAGGTAACCTGTAATCCAGCAGCAGCTGGGTCTACACCAGAATCTGAAAAGTAAAAACATGGGGATCTCATGACTGTATACATTTGCCATATGAACCAGTATGGCAGTACCAATTACACCATAACACTAAACATATCATAATACATTAGTCTTCAGAACTGTTTTAAATAAAGCAAATTAGATAGGCACCAAGCCAAGGACAGAACTCAGTGGTCCAGTCCAATTATTACAAGTTTGTCTGTATGAGTTTTGCCAAAAGTTCTTTTACTTATATTTTAGCAGAGTACTAACAACACATTCTCCATTACTAGTTGAAATTCATGCGGCTCCTACTAAATTCACGTTTGGATTGAATTATAGTGAACTATCATGATTTTGAAAAAAATCTACCCTTCAGAATTTCAACAAAATCATGGTGCCACTGTGATTACACCATACTCACCAGCAATCCAAACATGGACTAAATCATGCGGGACCTGTTTTCAAAGTGGCGAGGCTCGTGATTTTGAGCCAATAGTAAAGAATGTTTTGAAAGGATTTTGCTCTTCTAAAGTCAACTTTAGTAAAGTGAGAAAATTAAGGGTTGATATTTCAATACACTCATTATTTGTTATGCATATAATATTAATCAACCATTGTTTTGTTCATCAAGATTAATATCACTCACTTCGCAGTTTAAAGTGAGTCCTTAACTTTAGGGAACCGAATCCGTGTGGAAAATAGTATTACAATGCTAGCATTTCTCGCAATCAATGATATCATGAAGCGAAGGAAGTGGCTATATTAACCACATGCGGAACTAAAATTGGAAAATCAACAACAACCGAAGTTGAAAATCAACGAAAAAGGAAGAGGTTTAAGAAATGAGTACCGAAAATAGCGATGAGAACACCACGTCCGTCATAGTGTGGATGAGAATGGAGGAAACGGTCAAAGAAATCTCAAACAGATTTTAATTTTTTTCAAAGAAATCAGTTTCGGCGATCTACACCTTAGGACTTTGTACAAAAGTATCCATGATTTATTTTCCAAATAACTTAAAATTATGGGTATTATTGTAATTTACTTGTTGATGCTAACAATTTTAAAAACAGTCTTCTTTTTTTGATCAATCAAAAACTGTCTTTTTAATTGATATTTAATTTTTATCAGGTTATAATTCTACACTCAATTCTTTTTGTCAACTCAATTCTTTTCGTCAGAAAATACGCATTCATAGGTCGAACAAGAATTTGTACATCAAACTTTCGTTTTCCCCATTGATTGCACATTCGCATGACATGCTGCAATTAACTTTAATCCTTTTTTTATATCTCATTGCCCATTAATCATTTGGCATGGTAACGAGCTTACTTCATCATGGATACTAGATTTGAACTTGTTTGTTCTTAGTACTAGAGCAACAAACTTGTTATCAAGCTAAGGAAAGTGAGGTCGATAAGCATAAATTATTCAAAACTATAGAAGCTTCATAAAGGATTATTATTCTAAAAACCAAATACAAAATAAGATTCAAAAATCAGGCCAAATAAGCAGTATCTCACTGATTTAAAGTGATAATTATTCAGACCAAAATATATTTGAAAGAATGAGGACAAAATAGTACCATTGACAGCAACAAAACTAAGATTCAATAAATAGATTCCTATTTCATGATATAAGTGATTTTTGCTTATTCTTCCATGTAATCCTCCTCATCTTCTTCCTCAGAGAGATTAAGAGCCAACAGATCCTCCAAAAGAAGTTCTTCATCGTCAGTTACAGATGCCATCTTTGATGGCTGATAGTCTTTATTTTTGTACAAAGGTATGTTGGACCGCAAATCAGAATTTTCTTCTAAATCGTTTAAAAATTGTTCATGATCCAAGTCATCAACTCTGACCTTATCATCAACCTCCATGGGAGTGATTTAAGCTTCCAAGAACGAGCCTTCCCACGTCTCTTCTGGCGTATCTCTTCATAACTCTTCTTTATCAAAATCACTTCAGGAATATGTCCTCTATACTTGTCCAATTCAACGTCATTACAGTTAGCACCATACAAGTCATAACCAAGAGCTAAGTCACCAGCCTTTAAAAGATGGCCCAAATGAGTTCTGATTGAAAATATTGTGTCATTCTTTCCAATATCCGACACACGAGCCACCTGCGCATCAGCTAAAACATACTTTGTGCCACCAATAGTAACCTCGGGCGGGCTAACCTTAGACGAAATAACCTCCACATCGAACACTCTATATTCCACTAACTATCTGCAAGTAAAGACTTGAAGGGTGTCCTCCAATACTGATCAACATTTAAGAAACCATACTTCAAGGTAAATGGATCAAGCAAAGCAATGCTATTAGTAACCTTGGTGCAAATCACAATAGGACCAATATTTCCCAAAGCTCGAGCAGCTTCACGAGGCAAACAAATTAGATCCTCACGACAAATGGGGTTGATTTCAACAGAAAATGTGTACTTGTAGTTGTAGTTATTACTCTTTGAATCATGAGAAACAAGTTTCTTATCACTACGACTCTTCACAGGAACTACTTGCCCTATAAATTCCAAAAAGTTGACACCGTGACTTCGTTTAGAGAAATAGAAATCAATACCGTGAACCATCTGTTTGATTCTGACAGCTCTAACAGCAGCACCGTGCTTCAGAATCAGCTGCTCCAGATAAAAGAAAGTGTGTCGGTGAGAGACATGTTGCCTGAGTTGCACAGCTGCAACCCACTGATCAGGGTTAGCCTGCACCCTAGAACAAGATTCGCACAAGCGATCATGTTGAATATACTCAACATCGTAGGAATCTTCTGCAGTTACTCCATTCAAAACCTCCTTCTGAATAGACACATTGACTTTTACCCTCTTAGAATGGGGCTCTGTCCAAATAAATTTTGCATGTACCAAGTTCACTTTACAGATTTTCATATTCTTCTTCAACATTTCCAAGCAAAATCTCAGAAACTCCCTTGTTTCTAATTGTAGTTTGACCCAAGTTCTTGGTGGCTGCAAGTAACTTTCGCACTCAGGGCAATGAACAAGCACGTGATGCTTCTTTAAACCTTCTTTAATATTAACTTCTAAGGCAAAACACGCCTCACACATATTGACTGCGTTTGGTTCCATTGAAACCCCACATTTGCAACACAAGATAGTGCATTTCGTTTGAGGAACAGTGAACGTATTACCAGCTACTTGTGCCATGACTAATAAACCTGATATAGTAAGAAAGACAAAATAGTATAGAAAAAACATTTATGAGATTACACAGTATGCATTATGAAGGGAAAATACTTAATTAAAAAAAAAATACACAGTATGCATTAAGAGGGAAAAAAAGATTTACACGTGGAAACAATCAACTCTATTTAAATTCATATTTATTTTGTCTCAATAGCATCAACTTATTGCATAATGCCTACAGTAGTAATATTTCCAATCTCCATATATCAATTGATGGACCGAGATTTCCAGCCGTCAAAGGTTGCCACAATGACACATTCGAGACACCGATGATTTACAATTTGTATTCTTTTTTACCATCAAATTTTGATCGAAGGAACTCAGATGTCTCCAATGTGTGATTGCATGAAATCTATAACTGCGGGAATCCAGATTCATCAGCTGCTCGTACTATATCCAACACAGCCCCATGAAATCCTCATAAAGCAACCATTTGACATTTTCAACAAATTAACTTTTCATGATTTGTCTTTCAAAAAAAAGTTCACGATTCTTATATATATATACTACAACTCGTTATTAGAATCTTTTGTGATGAATGAGTCTGAGAATGAATGCATTATGTCATTACCTACATAGCAGTAAAATCCTTATAGCACCACAGTTCTAATAAAAGATGTGTCACAGTGTCGCTGTCTGAGACGTGGGACAATGACACATTAATTACTTCAATTAATTTATTTTTCCTCAAATTATTCTGTGTGGATGCACTAGTACCTTATCAAGTATATTTGTGTTAGTACCCTTGCTTCATATGCAAAATCCATCTTATTGTATGAATAGTTAAAATAATTTAAAAAATAGAATAAGATTCTAAAGTGTACTCATATGAACAAGAAGACAAAAAGGACGACATAAAAAACAAGAGCAATTGCGACAAGGTAGAATACTTATTGAACTTGATTAATCAATTATATATCCCCATGATAAACCAAAACAGAGAATAAAATAATTCTAGAATTATAAATACACTTTATTATTATATCACTATTATAGCAAGTTAAGAGACTAAGCCATCAATTTTAAATAGATTAATTTTTGGTGTGTTTGTTTGAGTTTAAATAAAAATGATTTTTAGTTTAAAAAATTTAGAGAGAATTTTTTAGAGATTTGTTTAAAAATGGATTTTTCATTTCCATTTGTTTACTTTCATAAAAATCATTTTTTTTAAAATGATTTTTAATCTGTGATTTTTTAAACTACAAAATTATCATAAAGGGCATGACTTTTCTCAATACACTAATTTCTCTCTTTTCTAAAATTACCATAAGAATGTTGTCATAGTTTGATTATCCAGCATTTGCTGTGAAATTTACTATAACAGAACAATTGAAATGTTTCAAATTGGCACTTCAAAATTTATCAGTTTAATCTATTTCTTACCCATTTCAAATCAAAATTGATTAATGTACCTCAAGCACTCATAAAAAAATAATAAATAAATCCACAAAAGGAAAAATAAATTCGTATCAAAATATGAATATGAATAACGTAAAGATAAAATGATTCAAATAAAAGGCGTAGAAACAAAAAAAAACGATGTGGAGAAATTGAGAAGGAGAAGAAAACTTACTTCATAAAAACCTAGATGAGAGTCGCGTGTAAAGAGAAAAACGCCCACAGGTGAAGGAGAAAACGCAGCTAATGAATTGATGCAAAAACTAATAGAGAAAACCCTAATAAAAATTGATTAAGGGCAATTTCGATTTTTACAAAAAGGGTAAGGATAATTACATCATTTTTTTCTATAATTAAGTTCGTGTTTTTAAATTTTATGACATCTTTCTATGTCATATATCGCTAAGGATGGGTAGAAAAAAAACTCACATAATAGATATTAGCACGGAGACGGATAATTACCCACGGGCATGGGTAATTACCCGAAAAGTAAAACCAAATTATGGCCCTCTATAAAGTCACCAGATAAGCTTTTGTATGTGTGATTGTGTGTAAAGATTGTACATAAACAGTAATGTAAGCATCTTCCACTCATGACAGCCAAGGTTTATCAATCACTCTTTGATTAAATTACTGATGAATTAATTGTGAGTAAAATGATTATTACAGAGAAAAAAAAGTACAGCATAAGGCTTCCTACAAAGTATATAAAAAAATAAAGTACAAATTGTCCTTTCCGGATTAAATTATTAACCAATTTTTAATTATTTTTGAGATAATATGAAAGATTCTACAGAGCTGGGTTTTCAATAGCAAAATTAACTAATGCAAAACATCAAAAAATGTTACTGAGTGAAATCTATAAAGATAATTAGCTCCAACTTTAAAAGATTAATAATGCGCAGTCCTTGTTCATATTAGCCATGTACTCATTTTAAAAATACTTTAAACTATGGAAAATTTAAAGTATATAGCAAATAAATGCATATTCAGTCATGCCAAAAAATGTGGATAGAAAACAAGGAAGCTCTTGTGCCAAATATGACTAACATGCATACCTCTTCTTCTATGCGTTCAGAAACAGTCTTCTTGGAAGATAAAGAAGTTTTTCCCTTCTCCTCATCAATCTTCCAACAAAAGGTAACAAGACAATGTAATTAGACATTAGTATATACTATAAAATTAATATATACGTTGTACTATTAATAGAAATTGGTAGAAGAAAACATATGCATTATTATAGTATAACCTATGTTGATTCAATTTCAGTTTTAGTTTAGTAGAAATTGAATAACCTAATTATCAAATCAAAATCAATTTCAGTTAAACTTCTGTTATATTGTTTTCCTCATGCGACCATAGTCTGTTTCCAATTTCCACTAACGAAGTTCAAATTGAAATTATTACTATTTTTGGTCCTAAAGAGTTTAGTGGCAAATTATAAATTGATGTGCTAGATATAGAGAAAAAAGCAGTATTTTGGATTTGAACTCCATTCTAACATAGTAAATGTTCCTGTAGCTACTAAGCTACTATCTGAACTATACTTAGCTACTAAGCTACTATCTAAACTGCACTCACGAGACAAGATTTTTTTCTTCTTTTTGGTATGCAAAAGTATACTAAAAACAGTATAAGAATATTCAAACCAAATTATAAACGGAAAGAAAGTTAGAGATGAGATTAAAATGGTATACAAGAGCTTGGGTCAATTTGTATACAGAAATGACAAAAAAAGATCTATTATTAATGGTGATTAGATCTATAACTTTAAGAGAAGGCTCATAAAAAAGAAGGAATCCTACACCTTGACATGGAGCAACAAATACTTAGACCAACTAAATGTTCATCAATTTAATTTCCCAGGGATTCAGGCCACCAATTGAAGAATCCTTACATAAATAAAATACCTATAACAATCTATTACCTATAACACTTAATTTAGATCAACATTTATTTACTAAGGTACTGAATATACAACTATTAATGTGTGTATATCACTTACAACCAAGGAAGAAATGTTAAACACCAAAAATATAAAAAAATAATTAAAAAAAAGAACATACGGAAGCACAATTGGAAAAACTACATGACAATTAAAGCACAAGTTCCTATGCTATATTGCAAGCTTACCTTGGTTGTCTTCAAAAGTGACAATCCTTCAATACCAGAAGTCAGTTGTAGTGCACCAGACTTTTTTACTATTGCCTCTGTTGTATGCTTCTCGGATCCAAGTTTGAAACCTTACCAAAATAAAATCAAAGGACTTGAGGACGGAAAAGAAACAACCAGCGGTTTATAACTGAAAATTTGGAGGACTATCATATTTTATTCAGCTATCATATTTTATTGAGCTAAAATTTGGAGGCTTATTCAAACTCTACAATGCTATAGTGCCGCAATAGCGGCTATTTGATAACACTTTGTACTACACAGATCAATGGCAATATGTCAAATTTTTCTATGCTATTGCGCTATAGTGCTGCTATGGCGGCTACTTGACATTTGACAACACTGCCCCACCCCACCACCACAAGAAGCTGTTTTACGCTTTAGGCATGTTATACTTTAAATGCAGCTTAACAGTTCCTTTTGGTTCTACCTCGATAAAAATGTTTTCTCGAACAACACTTAACTCGTATCTACTACAATTTTCCAGGTCATTAATATGTACCCAATAACATTAACAAACTTAACCAGAACCTAACAAGAAAATCATACTGAAGCATATCATACAAAAGTTCTGAACAAAATAGTGAAATCAAATTCGCAGAGAATAGGTGGTTTAAAAAAGGTCAAGAAAGCACTTCCAGGATAGTTGACTGAAAACGTTAGAAATCAGACTTAGGTCATTTAAAAAAGCTGAAGATTTAAGCTCCAACAAATAGAAAATCAAACCTGAACGGCGCTGAAGGTCGAGAATGTTGCGAAGCTCGTACGCGAGAGTTACGAATACGGCGAAGTTGTGACGATGGCGGCGATGAGGGCGAGGTGTAACGGTAATGCAACGGGGTCAATGTTGGGTTAATGTTGAGGTTTGATGGCGGTGAGGTTACGTATATATAGGTTTGGTGGCTATGACTTGGTGGCGGCCATTTTGTGCTTTTTTATTAAAATATCTTCTTTTTTTTATTATTCTTAATATGTCTTACTTTAAAAAAAATTCTAGGAATGTCCAGATGTTTTTTAAACCCACTCAAGTGCAATGATGTACCTTTTTTTTTATTTAATAATTAAAAATAATTATAATTAATTATAAATATTTAAAATAATTAATAAATCAAATAAAATAAAATAAAAAACTTTCATAAATATTAATAATAATAGATTAAATAATAATAATAATAAATAAATAAATAAATAAAAAGAAAATTATAATAATAATAATAAACATAATAAAAAAATTAATATTTAAAATAAAAAAAATTATAATAATAAATATAACAAAAAAATAAAATTATAAACATAATAATAAAAAAAATTGTAATTTGGAAATCTACGTGGTCGTCGATTTACAAATATGATGATATGGCCGCATTTGGTAATTTCCAAATATGGTAATTTGAAATTAATTATTTCTATCTAAATTAATTGTTTCCATCACGTGAATAAAAAATCAAATGCAGCGATATTACCATATTTGCAAATAATCATTTCAAATTACTATATTTGCAAATTACTAAATGCCGCGATATTACCTCTAGTTCCATCTAAATTAATTATTTTCATCCATGAACAAAATATAAAATGCGGCGATATTACCATATTTGCAAATTATAAAATGCAGCAATATTACCTCCAGTTCCATCTAAATTAATTATTTCTATCATATGAACAAAAAACAAATAATAATAATAATAATATATTATTATTATTATTAGGCTAATAACATCACACTAACAAACATAAAAAAATTATAATGGATTAGATTATAATTAAAAATATATTGGGAATTTTGTCCCTCTACTTTCAATGTGCGTGAATTTTGTCGCTACGCTGTTTTGAACAAAATAAAATCAGAATGAAGTAAATATTTTCTTGATCAAAAAATGAAATAATGAAGTGAATATAATATGCACTAAATGGCAAAAGAATGATCACACCGTTTAGACGTTTAATCAAATACATAATATGCTTCATTTTAAATCTAGTCACTAGAAAATTATGTTTAACCTAACCTCAAACAACAGTGAACATGATGCTCTAGAAATTTCCATTTTGAATTAAGAGATACATAAGATGTTTGTACAAAAATAAGGATTTACAATATTAAGCTTACGATAGTCTATCATTTTAACATTATTAAATTATAGATTAGTCAGTATAAATGAAATTTTTACACTCTTTATCTGTGTAATTCATCAATTACTAGTTATTTTTTCTTGAGATTGAATGATATATGATTCTGATTTTGAATTATAGGTTTCCAGTATTATATATTTGGACTCTCATGCTAGTGTTGGGTTTTCATACTCTGAACTGGAGACATAAAGACTGCTACTGATACACACGCCTTTCTCCTAAAGGTAGTTAAGAAAACAACTGGGAAATTTTGGTGTATTAGTTGAACCAACAAATTCCAACCTCCTAAGTTTCTTAGCAGATCGTAATGCAACTTTCTTGACACGAACCAAAGACCCTTTGATTCTCTCCGAAAAGCTCTTTTTTATACTAAACTGATAGCTTCTCAGAAACAATTGCCTCTTTTCCATCATTGTATAATTCTGCTGCTCATGAGAATAATAATAGCGAGACGAATTACCAAAAGACTCACTCCTAAACAATGGATTAAGGTTCATGCTGCTACACTTTTGATTCTGAATTTGATTCATCATTGTCATGGCGTGACACCCTCTAAAAAATTTATATTAAACAGAAAATTGAGTGCTATTAAATAGTGGTAGCTGGAAGAAAACGGTTTCGTGAAAGATAATAAAATAATAATAATAATAATCATGTTAGAGAATGGAAGAAGAGAAAAGGGGTATGAATTGTACACGCACGCACCTTGCTTATTGTTGTTTTGTTTTGTTTTGTTTGTTACGGGACCAAATTCTGTGATGTGCTATGCGCCGCCCCAGCTATGACATTCTTCTAATTTTTTTTATTTATGGTTCGGTTATCTTTTTGTTTACACTCTTACATGTTTGTTGCCTTTTTTAATTTACATGTTTGTTGCCTTTTTTAATGTTAATCACACTCTGTCGGAAGATAAAAGTATAAATATAAAAAAAGATATACTAGAGATTCGAGCATCTTTTTTCTTCTAAATAAAATGTATAACGGTTTTTAATTGTAACTTTTTTATATTAAAAAATTGATAATGTAAATCAATTTTACATTGACAATTAATATGAACTATTAATTTTATTATCTCACTATATTATTGTAACTGTTATCATAGAATAACTATTCAATCAACTACTTGTGTTGGTTGGTCAATGTAAAATCGTTTACGTTAACTATGCATGTCAATCATTTTCAAATAGAGAACTATTAATTTTTAAATTTGTATTTTATAGTGAGTTTAATTTATTTTAGACAAAATACATCTTGTAGTCTTTAACTTAATTTTATTTATATCTTAAAGTGTCAACAATATTATTTTTTTTTTTTTTGCAGAAACTCATAAAATTCCATCTTCAAATAAAATCCATAAAATTCATTATCAATTTCAAGAAAATTCATATATTCATCAAATCCATAACTTAAGTATTCAAATAACCTAATATTTTTATCTCCAACAACATCAAATATATAACTCACATTTTAATATTTGATGTCCAAATCACACTTTAATATTTACTTTTAATATTTACTTTTATGGTAATTGATAGTGTTTAAATGTTATTTAATTAGCGTTCATATCAATCAATTTGATGAGTTTTTTTTTTTTTTGTAAAATACATCGTGTGGTCTTTTAAATTACACGAAAATAACATAATAATCATTTATCTTCTTTTTTGTAACAAGTTAGTTATTTATCTTTTTTTTATATGAAGTTCTTGATGTATGTTTGTAAATGTTTATAACAATCATCCTAATTTTAAACAAACAAAATTGAAATCCAAAATCCTTCCAATTTTTCAATAAACTCATGCAATTCTTAACGGTTTTGATTCGTGTTAAAAGTAGTACTCAATTAAGAAGATTTAGGATGATTACTTACAAGTCAATCTAAATTGGGGATGTTAGTTTTCAATTAATTAGTTGTAACTAACTTGTATATAAGTAGTTGGGCAACAACTAGAAAAATAGAGTGAATTCAGTTTTACAGGAAACTGAAAGCAAAACAGAACATTTGTACATTGTAATAATTTCATTTCATATTAGTGATATTTCTAAGTCGGATTCAGTCCCTCATACGTAGGAGTTTTAACTATGAACTGTGTTAGCAATTGTGTGTGTTCATTTTAGCAAGATTTAATTATGTTTAGATTAAAAGAAACAAAACCAGAAAACAGATAACGATAAACGATCTCCGTTTTCAAACTAATCAATCTTCGTTTTGAAACTCATTGATATTTGGTTTTTTTACAACAACTGCAATAATCATATGAACATAAATATTCAATCAAATTTTAAAAAAATAATTAAACAAGAGAGAATTTAAGTGAGATATTTTTTTAAAGTTCTTAAAATTAAACGTCTCAATTCATGTTATGAAATCATATGAAAAATTATTATGCTATTATTTGTATGATTGATAAAAAAAATTTATAATCCAAACATAAATGACTAACTTGATAAAAAAAATTAAACTACCAATATAATTTCTTCATGTAACTTAATGGACTATACAATGTATTTTGGTTTTTTTTTTATTAAACCCGTTGGTGAGTTATTTGGATAGAAGACTTTTTAAGATTAAAGAGGCTTAATTTTATTATTTTGATTGCAAATATTATTATATTAGTTATGTTATTATTTTTTTCCTCCGTGCGGTGTATATCCTGATCTTTTTACCTTTAACTCTTTTAGAATTTGTTTGGTTATAATAGTTGATAGTAGTTGAATTAATTGAGTCTTTGTTAAAATTGCGGGTTCAATTAACTTAAAAATGTAAAATAACTTAAAAGAAATTCTTACTTAAAAATAAATTTTATCAATGTTTAAAATATTTTTTTAACTCAATTTTTAAAATATTTTAAAAGTAGTAATTTGAAATTTATTTTTTATTAATTTAAAGTTGATTAATTTGATATTCTTTTATATACTTATCTATTTTATTTATTTTAAATTAGAATAATAATTATTTATTAATCATATTTTTTTATTTAACTAATTTATTTATTTTAAATTATTTATTTTAATTTAAAGTTTATTAATTTGATATTTTTTTATATACTTATCTATTTTATTTATTTTAAATTAGAATAATAATTATTTATTAATCATATTTTTTTATTTAACTAATTTATTTATTTTAATTTATTATTTTTAAATAAAAAATTTAAATTATATAATTTTTTATAAATAAATGATTTATTTAAATTATAATAAATAAATTATAAAAAATGAAAAGGGATTTTAGTTAAACATTAGGGATAAATGAGAAAAAATGATAAACTATCAACCCATGAGTTATTTGAATTAGCCTATAAAAAAATATTATATTATATAAGTTTGTAAATGACCGTTATCAAACAAAGCTTATAGTTTATAAACTACAAGCTTGTTTTATGACATTACCAAAAAGAGTTTTAATCCTTGGTTTATACTGGTAGAGTTATTCATCCCAGTCCCATACATGATTTTAATTTTAAGTAATGATTTTTAATTTATTGATTTTTCAAAAAACATGTAAACATATGAAACTTAATGTCCTAAATAATGTTTAATTTTATAAACGTTATATTCTTCTAATTTAAATGTTTTTTATTTTCTTCAAAATATCATTAAGCATGCAAAAGTATTTAATTTTTTGTATGCATTCATTACGTATTTTTTTTTAAATTAATCGTATAATTAAATATAAATTCTGTGTACGGTCATTATTAAATTACTCTTGGTGCATAAATGTATTCAATGTGGTTTTTCATCTTTTAAAATAAAATAATATTAAGAAAAGAAAATTCTAAATAATATTTATATTCAGGGAGATAGGCAGAGTAGACGGTATTTTTTAGTATTATTTTCATGAACGACATTTTTTTGTTTTGTTTCATTTTTCATAAGTATGGTTCCATTCGTGAATCGTCATTAAGACAGTCACACGGTTGCATCATCTTGTTGTTGCCTTTCATGAATGATTCTCGAATGGTTTGGTTTAAAAGGGTTAAATATCCAATGGGGTATCGTTTCTCCCATCATGTTCATGTGGGGACAAATGCTTCCGTAATGTTATAATCGGTCCACCAAACTTAACCTTCCCCGTGTTCCAATAAATATGCAAATAACACAATATAATAGTGGAGATCTTGCAATATTATATTTGAGTAATCGTAATTTTGTAAAAATTAAATAATATAGATTATGCAAAATCACAATATCTTAACGTGATTATGTTAATTTCACTGTCAATACACTATATGTAACAAATGACTATAAAAAAAAAAATTATGCCTTTGATAGTATTATTGGTAATGCATGTAGAAATAACAATAACAAAAATTGGATTTGTGAATTGGAAATATAAGCCTGGTACGTAACGTGGGTGGCGTATGAATATAACGGTGTGCTTGTGCTTGTTCAAAAAGTTAAATAATCAAATTTGAGCTTTAGATGGGGGCATACTTGGATAGGTACAACTAACTCTAAAATTTGACATTAACTGCAACTTCAAGCATTCCTGGCCTACGCGGATCACCATCTTATTGATGACAAAATCAAGTATTTGTGTATAAAATAAATGGATATTTTAATTACTGTTAGTTAGTGAATATGAAAGCAGATTTAATAGTATTTATACTTGTGAAAATTTATATTTATTAGTAAATTAATAAAATTGATATATTTTAATGTTTTTTTTTATGTCTTAATATATTAATATTTTTTATAATATAATTTTTTGATATATTTTATGTGTTAAGGTATTAATGTTTTTATGTGTTAATATTTTTTTTCGATAAAAGAGAAAAAAATTATATATAATTGCAACAAAAATAATGATTTTTATACATAATTGATTTTTTTATTTAAAAGACGATATTTATAGATATATGTTAATACTCGCATATAATTAAAAACTTATTAAATATTTGTTTAGCGGATATCCGTGCGGATATAAATATGAAATGAATATCATTTTATCCAACGAATAAAGTAACACATTAATATTATTTGTAGTAGTAGATACTAGATACTCATTGTCATTCGTAATTCTACTATTCCTTCTACATTTAGAAAACACTACTTTCATATCTTTTTTATCCTTAAAAAAATATGAGGTGTATCAATTGATCAATCTTATTTATCAACCTAAGTCTTTTGTTTAAAAGATAAATTTAGATCCTAAACATGTATCCAAGGTTTCTTTTCTAAAAAATTAGAGAAAGGGAAAATGATATTATTAATTGAAGTTCCGTTAAGATCATTTTATAATCGTAGAGAATTTGAACTTCACGAATATTGAACTAAATTAAATTTGTATTAATTTCTAAATCAAATGAAATTTCAATTTATTAAACTTCTTTAGATTAATATTAAACTTTGATTTAAATAAACAAAAATTTCTAATTATCGATAGATAGTGTCGATCAGGTATAAAACTAACCTGGTTCGTAATGTTGAGACATACATTTTCACATTATTGAATCCTAACATTTCATAAACTCGTCAGCCCCTTATAACTTAAACTTAAAAAAAATAATAGTATAAATGGGCAAATTAGAGGATTGGGGTCTGTTTACCCAGGATGGCATTGTTTAAGGAGTAGTTTAGTATTGAAAACCAATTTTTTAGGAGCAAGAAATTGCTAACATGTGAAGAGAAAACTTTAAATAGTACAAGAGTTAGACGACAAAAATTAATAAGCCATGTTAGGAGAGTCAATTCACCGTAATTCTGACAGTTCTACCCTGACACCAAACATTCAGGAGAGCCCTCACAGCCATCGAGGAAAGCATCGCGTGAACAAAATTATATCAAACAAAAACATTGGGATGACAAAATTGTTAATAACGACAGTGGCTATAAGCATTAAACCAGCATGAACCCAACTCTTTATAATGCATTGAAGAAAAGAATCAATAAATTAATTCTAAGTCAAATTTCTTGAGTATCACTCGTGTTTGAACTCTTAAGTATGTCACCAAGTTATGTATCTACAATTGCACATAGGTGATAGGACAAAACTAACACACAATTACAGTATGACGAAGACCGAGACCAATAACAAGGACAGCTTTGTTTGCTTGGTGTTGAGGCTGACAACCGACTTTTTAAGATAGATCGACACAAATATATGTTTGCACATGATCTGCTTATATCTTTTCCTGGAATGTAAGGAACCACACTTGGATCATTGTCCTCTCCGAGCCAAAAAAGAAATTGTTAGATGCCCATATCCTCTCTATAGCAATAACATTTTCCCAACCAACCTAGTTCTGAATGTTCCTTATCGATCACCTAGCGCCAGCTTTATCAGCTGCAGGAACTTTTTCAGGGTAACTGGAAACATCCAAGTCAATAAGCGTCAAATCATATGGTATGGACACAGAATTGGAGACATCCACAAGCAAGGAAGATTTCATTGCATCAGAGTGTGAAGCATCGGGCATCAAACCAGAATTTGAAGGAGTACTACTATTAGAAGAGAAGCTTGCCAGCTGTATGTCATCTATCTTGTTTCCAATTACATGCTTATTTTTTCTTACATTATCCATCTCGGGGCCAATTGGAACAAACGTTCGCGACCTGTACTTTCTTGTTCCTTCTTCCCCTTCACTGTGGTTGTAGAGAACATAATCATGATATGTGGGTGCGAACTGCCACAAATTTGAGTAGTATCAGATTTTTTATTGCAAGAGAAAAAACAAATGAAGGCCAGAAATCTCAACAACACAAGGAACTATAAATGCATTGCAGAGCGAGGCACTAAGCCTAGTGCAAAGGCATATGCTAACAATGTCAGTAAAATATGGACAGAACATAAAAAGTGAGACTCACCTGGTGGACTGTATCATGGTAAAAGTCATTCAACTTCAAAGCATGCCCAAGGCTAGCAGTCAAACCACGGGATCCGCCTATATTAGCCCCAGCATATTCTTTGTATGGAAATGCATAAAAGTGGCCCACAGCAGCAATAAGCATCTCAACACAAATGATAAAGTTTTGAAGTAGAGCAGCTTCATCAGCATCCTCGATGAGTCCCGTCTTTGCAGCAAGAAAGAATAGCACCCCCTAAGAAATCAAAAACAAAAACCAACACTGCTTTAAACCTCCAGTGTAAAAAGAAAATATGATAAAATAATCAACTGAGTTTACAGATAAGCTATAGCCATCTTCAAATTTTTAAATTAGATCCCATCGCATGGCAAACCTTTTGCATGCAACTAAATAATATATGATCATACAACCATGTGAACATCAACTTTCCTTTTATATGTATTTACTACTACTACTCTAAATAAGCTTAGAATTTAAGTAAATTGAGAAAAGTAAAATCCTTGAGAAACGGACAACAGGAGGTAACTTAAAAAAATATAGTTGACTGGTTAGTAGTGACTTCCACAAACAAGAGGATCACCAAGGAACATTTTTCTCCAAGTATTGAACTTGGATGACCAAAATGATTATGGAGAATCAAACACAACACAAATGGTTGATGACAAAAGTTGAGATAATAAAATCCATATGATTCAAAGTGTGCGTCAATCATCTGCTACTACAGTCTTGTGTATAAGAAAACAGTAAAAAGGGTCATTGAAAGATTTAGAGTGAGTCAGTTTACTAATTGATACTAAGTAAAAAGGACTAAGAGGAATGAGAAGGACAGATTTGAGGGATGCAAGATTTAGCAAATGCCAGTGGCTTTAACTTTTGAACCATCTATAAGTGTAATGAAAAGAGAGCTTTAGTGGCAGATAAGTTTGATAAAGAGGAAGGATACGAGCAATATGATATAATAAACAAAATGAGGAATTACTATATTGGGGCACTGGGAAAGTGACACTGTTATAGGAAGCATCCTTTAACATGAGATCCTGATACTCATTATTATATAAGAACGCATTTTCTTGACGAATATCATCTTTCTTTTCAACATCCAACACTTTACGTTAGAACCAATGACATGTTTGTAGGTTTTCCTGTAAAACCATACAAGGATGGCATCAATATCGAATGCGTCGTACAGATACTCATTTGCTAAAAAAGCATTGTGGCCGGCTACCATACCATGACCACCCTTTCTATGTCCACGAAGTCCTCATCCTCCAGGATCAGAAATTATTAAAATAGTACATAACTACAAAAGAGTAAGACTTTAGTCACTTGACAGATGTTTTAGTCAATGGAACTTGAAATAAACAGTCAAGCGCAGCCTGTCCACTGGATTAACATTTGGGTTGGCTGGAACTAAATTTCCAACATTTTCGAAATCCTTATGTAGACCATGAAAAAGAAAAACCATGTAGATTTGATCTAACTTATCCAGCACCTCTCAAAGGTCTTCATCGCTCATAATCATCTTCACATGCTGGATGGTGGTAGACTAAGCTTTGTTCAACTAGGATATTTAAATCATGAGTGTGCATCGGAAGAGTTGTTTAATTATGGACAGCATCAGAATTTGGATGTCATTAGCACAAACATTCTTATCCTTTCTCCAAATCTCATACGATTACTAGGAACAGTAGTAAAACCAAAAGAAACAGATCAATACATTCATTACATTGCCAAAACAAGGTTACGAAGTGACAACCAACTTATTGCCACATATTCTCTTATGAGGCATGGGTTGTCAAATGATAAAAAATTCCCTGATCAAGAAACCAGGATTCTATATCAGAGCACGGTCCAAGTAATTTATTTCCATTTAGTTTTTCAGAGGCAATTGAAAGAGATGGGAACTCTTTTTACTCTTATCAGACCATGCAGTCAACGCCATGAAAAAAGGGTCTGAGACATAAAGTTGCACATAATGGGGAGTAGCATCCACAACACTAAGATCCACCACTCAGACCAGAGGGGAAAGAGTACATGAGACCCAAAAGGACCAAAACAGACTCAAGAGGCAGACAAGTGACGGGATGGCAGTGCATAGCTTCCATGCTGCCGTGACTTTTGAAAAGCTCGACGCATGGAGATGCATCCCTAATGATGGTCTTTTTCTGGATGGAAAACTACCAGATGATGGTAGACAGAGGCAGGAAAATAGATCGACAATAGACGAAGTATGAGCTGGAGTTAGTAAGGACACGGGAACACAGCAGGAGCTTTACAGAGATAGGTAGAAATTCAGAACAGAGCCCAGATTTTATGCAGCTGAACTATACAGTTGAAGTGAAAATGAGAGGCGAGATCAAACCCGCTCTGATACCAATAGGATGGGATTTTCTGAATATGCTTGAGTTTTGAAAACACAGTCAGCTGAATGATATTTACATGCAAAAATAATACATACAAAATGCAATTCACAAGAAAAGTAAATAAGCCAACTCGAATTCCTAGCATAAATGATTTCTAACACTACTTGGATAGTGAAACAATAATTAATATATTGTATTGTAATATACTTCCACAAGCTCCAAACAAGTAACTGATCACCTTAAGATCAAATAAGACATCCTTATAAAAGATTAGTATTCATTTTACATAACATTAAGATCCTTAGTATGCTAACATAAAAGAGAAATATAATTGCTACTCTTTACCTGTTCATATAAAATCACAATACAAATACCAATAAGATAGAGTTGAAAATATGAGAAAAGAATAGACTGTAAAATGAGAGATGTATAAAAATTACCTGCCAATAAGTCAGAAATACAACAGACTTTATGATAATAAACTTTGGGACTGGATTGAATGGCTGAAGCAGATCCTTGCATGCCACATAAAATAATGCAAGAGCATAGAGAGCCATTGTATAAGAGAACGTATAGATGATTGTAAGATACAAGTATGACTGCTTTGGGTTGAAATTTCCATCCTTGTATTTCCCCTTAGCATAAAGAATAAGTGTAACAACTACTAAAATGGGCTTCAAAATCACAAACTGCAAACACCCTTGCTTGCATTTACGTATGAAACGCCTACAATAGAAGTTTCAGAAGTGATAAATGAAAATTAGTTATGATATGATGATCATGCCACTATGTTACAAGTCTGTATCACGGTATGCTGCTTCTCTGAGATGTCTAGATGGTTTTTCCGATGATTTACAAAAGCAAATTTCCATAGTATAGGCCACATAAGTCATCCTAGCCTCTTAGATTTTAAAAAAAGGTAATTCCAAAAACCGAATTAAAAAATTCAAGGGATCAGTTTCAAGATATACATAACCATTTTCAGACCATCAGCTTTTAATACAAAAATATGAATAGAATGCAAACTCACCCATCCAATGGTATAGGAGGAAAGCAACAGGTCATCAGACAAACTGATGGCTTCAGAACCCGACCACTCAAACTTATTACAACTGATCCAGGACCACCAACCCATGCTAGACACAGTGACAAAAAATTGTAAATGACCCAAGCTTCATAGCTGAAACAGTAGACAAAAGAAAAGGATCAACAAATTTGGTAATCAATATCAATATATATCTAAAAATTTATTATAATTTCAAATCTGGGACAGACAACAATTAGCAAGGTGAACTTAGATTACAGAACTTTAGTTAGATGAGGAGCAAAAGAAGATAAAAAAAAAAGAATGAAATCATATTAAATAGTAAATGAAGGCGGCAATTGTCTTTCCACTTGTAATCATATGGGTGAGAACCGCTGCAGCCTGCAATCGTTAGTCGTATCATTGAAAGATTACTTCTTTGAGCTCTTTCAACTCTAGCATTGCTTAGCAGCTACTAGCTAGCAACGTAAACATAAACATACCCCAACGACACATTTTTAGATAAACTCCAAGAAAAAACAATGAACTTGAAGGACTAGATGCATCTTCTATTTTATGAATATGGACTCTATCTAGAGCACTGACACGGTACCAAACTAGCAGATAGGAGGGATTTCTGAACCTTCAATATTTATGATGTCATGCTTTGAATCAAATGACAATAGCAATATATGATATATCACTGGCAATCATTGAATCACCTTGTTGAAACATGAAACAGGACGGAACAGCATATATGAAAAAAATGTTTGGTCTAAATATCAGCAACAACATAAGTAAACTGATAAATAAGGAAACACAGATAACTTACACTTCACGGATAGAATTAAAATAGATTGAACTCCCCGGCAAAACAAGGGACATGAATGACATTAGCGCATAAACCTGCCAAAGAAAATTAAATTAATGTTTAGTACCTGTTTGAAATGAGCCATAAAGAGAAAACACTAGTAATATTCCCATTATAATTTCAAGAGCACTATGATGTGTAAATGAAGAAGAAAATAGAGGACCTATAAAGAGAAACCAAATAACTATTAAGAAACACACAAACCATACATGTACTGACATTTACAATTACTAAGCAACAGGGAAAGCACACTCTTTATGCATAGCAAATACAGCAAATAGACACTGTTGGTAAATAACCAAATAGGTAAAATAAAACATGGTTCAGTCAGTCAGTCAATTAGCTGATAAAATAATTCCAGAATTTACAACTTTCTATATTAAGATACTGGAAAACAGCTAAGCCAATTCATGATCTCAATTCCCTCACCCCCTTTTCAGCTCCCAAGTTTACAGAGGAGAAGTTCAAAAGTCCCTCATCTAAGGGTTTGTTTGGATTGAGGGTTTTAGATGGGAGGGTTTTTTGGAGCACTATGTCTATATTTTGTATATATTTGAAATTAAAAAAAAAAAGAAACAATAACATGATAGATGATCATATAACATTTCAATCACACTCAATTTATTTTAGAAAGATTTAATAGCTTCCTCAATTTAAAAAAGAAAAATAATCCCTCCCTTCCCTTTCAAAATCCTCCGTCCAAGCACACCCTAAGTGAAAACAATGAATGTAACTTGACATTTCAACAGTGACACATTTAGGGTTAGGATAATATTTAATTATCTTAGCTAATAAAAACTAATCAGTCCAACTAACAAAATGCACCAATGAAAAAACCTATTAGGAAAAAGAATGATGAAAAACGCGGATAACAAAGATTGAATGTAAAAAGTGCAATTGAATGAGAAATGAAATCTGACCGGAACCATGAAAACGATCCGAACAATGAAACGCTGATAAGTAGGTTCAGTGTAATTGAGAAGGTGTTTGTAAATGTGAAGGATGGCCAAAGCGACGGCTCCAACGGTACAAAAGAAAGCGATGATATAGAAGAAAACCGGAACCAGCACCCCCATTCTGGTCAAGCTCTCTTCAGATCAGCAAAACGCGTAAACCCTAACCAGATGGAAAAAAATGTAGCAGATCCGTGAAGAATTGAAGGATGAGAAGAGAAAGAAATGATTGAAGAAGAAAGGTAGGGTTGAGTGTTGGCTTTGGTAGCAAGGAATGGGGAAAATGGGGGTAGGGGTACAGTGCCAACGATGCCTCAAAATTGAAAATTGCAGTATTTGTTCCTAACAGCTGTGCTGTGTTGTGTTGCCTTCTACTTTTCCACACGCTCGACCCAAACGTGTGACTTGCAGTTTCCACCCAATTCTTCATTACACACCCTTCTTACCTATTTTTCTGGAACAATTTATTATTATTTTTGACAAAATACCTTAATTTAAACATTAACATGTAAGAAGGCAGAATTGAAAATAATCCAGTTTGATTAAGTTTTATTTATTTTAAGTTTAATTATACTTTTTGTCTTTAATTTTATTATACTTACGACGTTTTAAAAATGAATTTTTTTAATCTCTTAATTATTATATCTATTACAATTTTTATTCCAACCTAATTTTTTTACCTTTAAAATTGTGAAATTTTGGCCCTATAAGATAAGTTGTGTAAAAACAATATTAGACATAAGTTATAAATTTAATAATAATATCAATATATATTATATAGCTACTATCAAATATATGTTAGTAATATATATATATATATGAACAAGTAATTATCAAAATTATATTATAACTTTTATGATTATAATAAAATAAGAATATGCGCTTGTAACTTCTCTCTTATGTTCTTCTCTGTTTATGGGCCACGACGCCTCATTCGTCCAGTCATCTGCCACACCTCGCACAACTACATCTTCCTATAACCCCTTCACCATCAACTTTCTTGGCTTCTCTATTTCATGTGATCGATTTTCATCTTCCCCCCGCGGTGCTCATATATGACATATCATTGTAGCCTTAAGATATTGGTTTCCACCAGTACTAGAGGTGGTGGATATAAGTTAGATCGAGATACGCTTGGCAAGACCTGAATCTAACCAATATTGAAAATGTTAGGCCTGAATTTGACCCATTACATGCCAAAGGATCATAGTTAAGGAATGACCTTTAACAAAGTCTGACAAGGTCTGAAAGTATGTTTAAAAGTCTACACTGCTCACTGGCACTACTAGGCTTTTGTAAATAGATGAACAAGCTAACTTGTCAATAGTTTGAGTTATATTTTGATATCTAACATGATCTTTAGAGTATATAATATTATATTAAATCATATTTCAATTCTATTTTATAATTATTTTTAAATACATTAAATATTGATATAGATCGGTGTGTTTAAATTACATAAAATGTTAGCAAATTTATGATTTTACACAAAAAAAAATTAATATAATAATAATAATAACTTTGTTATATTTAATTAAATAGGTCGATATGGTAGTATGGGTGAGAATAAGTTGAGTCGAGCTAGACTTTGCAATACATGAGTCTGGTCTGTCAAAAAAATATAAGATATATGATTTGTCATATACTTACTTTTTAAACACGAGTGTGATAAAAGTTTGGTATGACCTGTTAGCCTACTTAAAAGTCTATTTCATTTTAGCATTTTAGAATAAGCAATCAAACATATATTTAAATAGATTAATGAGTTAATATGTCAATAAAATTAAGTTTTATTTTGATATTTAACATGACATCTTGAAAAATGTGACGTTATACACATTCTATTTCAATTCTAGTTTATAATGACACATTTAAATACGTCAAAAACTAAAGAATATTAATATGCACAAATTACTAAAAATTGAATTTTTAACAAAAAGATAAAAATTTAATATAATATTTATAGTAGAAAAAAGTTATTATTTTTATTTATTTAAATAGGGTGACCTAATACACCTGAAAATCTTATTGTGTGGCATATACCATAACATTTTTAACTAAATAGACTTTTTCAGAATTATTGGTCTTTGTCTATTTAAAAGAAAAGTTTGATTTGACTTAAGGCCTAACGTAGACTAGACCGTAGGCCCTTGCTGATCGGTCTGATCTATTCTCACCTCTATCTAGTAGGTCTATAAGGTTTTTCCATTGGTCTTAGCCTAACATTTTTAACTAAACATACTTTTAAAAAAATCGGTTTGACTTATATATATAAAAAAGTTTGCTCTCATGCATGAGTCTGTCTGTTGTAGACTAGGCCATAGAACCCTGTCAGTTTGGTATGACCTATTTCCATTCCTAATTGATGCCGTATCTAACTCGATGAATTGTCCACCATCAAAACCACCCTTTAAGACAACAAGATCATTTAGGTAGAACCACTAAAGCCTTTTGCACCCTCTACTCCGACACATGCTCTGATTTCTACATCGTAGATGAATCCCAAGTTCTAACGCCCTCCCTGGAAGTCTCCGAACAAATGAATTAGATTGTATTATGAGTTTATTGGTGTTGTAATTGTATGTTTGTTAGCCTATTTGGTTAGAAAGAGCTTTCAATTAAAAAAGACACAATACATGTATGTGAAAATGTCCCAATAGATTTGGGTTTTTTAAAAGTCAACGATTAGTTCAAACGAGGTTTATACTAATGTATGCAACTCCACCATGTTTCATTTGTCTTCCAATTAGGTGTTGAAACGAGTATGCAACAACCAAAAATCTTACTTGGAACTAGAAAGATAAAAAACTGTAGAATCTCATCTCTTTATTGTCATTGACAGGGAGAAAAGACTTTGTTATGGTGGTTATTAAGTTTTAGATGTTAATTTAGTGATACCAATTTAGTCCCGAGTCACTATTTGATTCCTAATGATTAACTTCATGTTAAACTTTACTATTAATATGCTTTTATTATGTGAATAAAGTTTACCAAAACACTTATCTATCGCTTTTATTGTAATTCTCTTGAATTTTTTATTGAATGAATAAATTTATTATTCACTTTAAAAAAATCTAATCGATACAAAAATATTTACTGGCTGAAGTAACTATTGATTAAAATTTATTCACCTTTTAATCGAAAATTGAACGACTTTAAGAATCACATGGTTAAAAAACATATATCTTCTCTAATAAAAAGTAAGACAATAGATCGACCAAAAATGGAAAACTTATCCGAAGAGACCAGTTAGAAGAATCCGGGGTAGATTAGATCCACCCGACCCGAGTCGAAATATCTAAATCTAAATCTAAATAATAATCCCGTTTCATTAACTAACACTTACTCGAGGGCGAGTTGGAGGTTTAAGAAGCCATACATTCTTTCATTCATTTCATTTCTCTTTTCCCTTATCTTTATCTCTTTCACTTCATTCTTCGTTCTTCTTCTATCCACTGAGAAGAAGAACCAACATGGCTTCCATAACAGTAGTTGGTGCTTCCTCCACATACAAACTTCCCCCTCTCGAACAATTCAAAAAGCACAAACCAACTTCATTCGTTAGATTCCATTCTTTCGACGGCAACAAGTCCCGCCACGTCACCAACAACCTCCTCACACATAACAACTCCTCTGATAGGTTTCTTCCTTCCGCGGTTGCCACTCCCAATTCCTCATCTTCTTCACTCCTCAGTGATGACGCATTTCAAGGAATAGGCTTCGACGAAGACGATGAATTCCCTTCCCAAACTGTTTCCGCCGACGAACTTGACATTTCCAAACTCAACTTGCCTTCGCGTCTCGTGGATTCACTCCGCAACCGTGGGATTACCGAACTTTTTCCCATTCAGGTGAGTTAACAAAACCTAACAGTATGTTAATATTTGCATAATATTGTTCATTGTTTTGGTGACTAATTTTTTTGTCTGTTTGTAATTAGAGAGCCGTGTTAGTACCTGCACTACAAGGTAGAGATATAATCGCTCGTGCTAAGACTGGGACAGGGAAAACATTGGCGTTTGGAATTCCTATTATTAATGGCCTCAATGATGATGGTGATTCAGGTTCTTACAGGTAACCCCCATTCATTTGTTCGTGACATTCGTGATTTTATATCATGTGCAAAAAGATACTCGAAAAATTTGGGGTGCCTTATCCCTAATTAAACCCTACAAAACCGACTTGTATTATGACATATGTCTTTCAATTGTAAACACATTTTCAAGCCATATTGAAAGCATCCCATTTATAAACACATTTTTAAATCATATCTCATTCAATATCGGCTCTCACCACACCATCATATACAAAACTTCACCTTTAGTGTTTGACCCGAGTTGCTAGATAGCACGTAACTTTGATAGAATCTTAGATTTTTATATTAGGTTTTAACTCATTTTTATAAAACCGACTTGAAGACTTGTGTGATGAGGAATGTCATCCACCTGTAAACACAGTTTCAAGCCACATTTCATGCAATGTGTATTTCACGTATTAATTTTAATTTCAGTTATGTTCCATGTTTCATATGTATGTGTTTGTTTCTTTGTTGTTAGACGTCTTCCTAGAGCTTTGGTCCTTGCACCGACAAGGGAGTTAGCAAAGCAAGTGGAGAAGGAGATAAAAGAATCTGCACCTTATCTCAAAACAGTTTGTGTTTATGGAGGTGTTTCTTATGTTACTCAGCAGAGTGCACTTTCGCGTGGTGTTGATGTAGTTGTTGGAACTCCCGGTAGACTGATTGACCTTATAAATGGGAACACACTTAAGTTGAGTGAAGTTGAGCATTTGGTACTCGATGAAGCTGATCAGATGCTTGCTGTTGGGTTTGAGGAGGATGTGGAAGTCATTTTAGAAAAGCTTCCACCAAAGAGACAGAGCATGCTTTTTTCTGCAACCATGCCTACTTGGGTGAAGAAATTGGCCAGGAAATATTTGAACAATCCGTTGACAATTGATTTGGTAACTTGTTCTCTTACTTCAGCTTTCTATTCTCCAAGTATACATAGAATATAGCCAATTGGTAACTGTTTATTTTGAAGACGCATCTGCTTTGCCTCTTTTCCTCTTCAATTTTTTCTATCTACCATATCCTTGATTACTCCTAAATTTCATGACCCTATCATCAAATGGTTTGTGCCATAATTGTGCATAACATTTATGTTATTTTAGTATGAAAATTGAGTCATAACTGTGATGCATTTTTATCCAAAAACAAATAGATAATGATCATGATGCTTTCCCATTTTGTTTTTAAAAGGTTGGTGATGAAGAAGAAAAGCTTGCTGAAGGGATAAAACTTTATGCTATATCAGCCACTTCCACTTCAAAGCGAACAATTCTTTCTGATCTTATTACCGTAAGTTGCCAGTTGATTTTTTTTCTTTCCTAGTTTGATGTTCTATAACCTCTTCATTTGTATTCTGTGGGTTATGTTTAGTCATTACATCGATTAATATTGCATTACTGTTTTTACTAGTTACAAGTTCTAGTAAGTAGTAACCAAAAGTTATGCTATATTGTACAATTATGGCTGTGTATTCTTCCTCAACTCATGTAGTTGCTGGAAATCATGAATATATTAAATCAATTAGTTTTATATTTCTGATGTGTTTCAAGCTATTATTTTCTGTCACTAAATCATTGCACCATTTGCTTTAATAGGTACTGAGTTCACTAATTTTATTAAATGTTACTATTTCTTTTAGGTTTATGCGAAGGGTGGGAAGACTATAGTTTTTACGCAGACAAAAAGAGATGCTGATGAAGTGTCGTTAGCATTAACAAATAGTATCACTTCTGAAGCACTGCATGGCGATATATCTCAGCACCAGAGAGAGAGAACATTGAATGGTTTCAGGCAAGGAAAATTTACAGTGCTTGTTGCTACTGATGTTGCATCTCGTGGACTCGATATTCCCAATGTCGATTTGGTACGTCCATATAAAGTCGACCTTTTCTTCAATCTGTTTTTAGTGTACACTGTCTCATCTGACTTCAGAGTTAGAATCTTATATTTGAATGAAGTGTGAACTGTGCACATAAATACATAGTATTAATTTTAAGGTCGCTGTTTGATTATTTCTTCCCAATCCTGTCATCTGTTATTTTAGATCTATATTTGACTCAGAAGCTTCTTAGTTATGCCTTGGGCAAGTATTGAAAGGCAAATGCAATCTGTTCTCGGCATGTTGAATATTGATGAACATATCCTTCTTATGCATTTTCTTCAGATTATCCATTACGAGCTTCCCAATGATCCTGAGACTTTTGTACATCGTTCTGGTCGTACTGGACGCGCAGGAAAGCTAGGTTCTGCCATTCTGATGTACACCGGTAGCCAGAGAAGAACAGTTAGATCCCTTGAGCGTGATGTAGGATGCAAATTTGAATTTGTTAACGCACCGTCTATGGAAGATGTTTTGGAGGCATCTGCTCAGCAAGTTGTTGCCACACTTAATGGAGTCCATCCTGAGTCTATTGCATTTTTCACCCCAACTGCACAAAAGCTGATTGAAGAAAAAGGAACACCTGCCCTTGCAGCTGCACTGGCACAACTGAGTGGATTCGCCCAACCTCCATCTTCCAGGTCTCTTATCACCCATGAACAGGTATTGGAAGCTTGCATTTCTAATTGAAGTTTTCCAGTCTAAGAATTTTTCTATCTGTTGCCTTTATTTTAAGTGTGAATAATCTTGCTATTGAAACAGTTTTTTGTTTTCGCGAGCTGCTTCCTAAACTTTTCAGCATGTCTCTCCTATGTTAATCACATTAATCCAGTCTAAACTTGTGTGTTATCTATGAGCATTCAAAACTAGTGTGGATATCATTCAGTACTGCACATAACATTTCAATTGGTGTTAAATATTTATGATGCTTTTGCATCCCTGTGTGTTCTCGTTAGCTCATTAAAACTGTCTGGTATTGCAGGGGTGGGTTACATTGCAACTAACTCGAGATTCAGAAAATTCTCAAAGATATTTTTCAGCAAGATCAGTCACCGGTTTTCTTTCTGATGTATATTCCAAAGCTGCCGATGAAGTTGGAAAGATACATTTAATTGCAGATGAAAGGGTTTGTATTTGAGTTAGATTCGTTTCTGTGCCTGTCTTTCTTCAAACTTTAGTATTATTTGGAATCCACCTACATTGTACAAATTGTTTGACACTTCTTCGTTGCCAATACCTAATATCAGGTTCAAGGAGCCGTTTTTGATCTTCCAGAGGACATTGCTAAGGAGTTACTCAATAAGGACATACCAGCCGGAAACGCTATTTCCAAAGTCGCCAAGGTAAATTACAACATTTACTAATATTTTATCATGTAAATCTTTGTGGATTGCACGTGTCATGCTCGTTTTCTTACCCAACCAAAACGACACATTTCTGCATCAATTCATTGCATTAATGATTATATTAAAGTGCGCGTTGCATATGCTACTTTGTATTGGCAGTTACCTCCTTTGCAAGATGATGGGCCTGCAAGTGACTTCTATGGGAAGTTTTCCGATAGAGAACGAAGTAACCGAAGAAATCCTAGGGATGGGAGAGGAGGTTTTAGATCCTCACGGGGATGGGATGGAGGCCGAGGCTCTGATGATGACTTTGGTGACTCGTCTAGGAGGGGTGGCAGAAGTTATAATAAATCTGGCAACAGCTGGTCCAAACCAGAAAGAAGCGGTCGGGATGATTGGCTAATTGGAGGCAGACGAACAAGCAGGTCTCCATCATCATCGGACAGGTTATAATATTGAAGTTATAATAATTCTCTTTATTGCTGTCAGTCAATGTTCTTGATTTCTTTCTATCCAAGTTACATAATTAGCATTAACTGTGCAATGTCAAGCTCATGTTTAACTGATATGACACTTGAAATGCATTGCAGAAGCTTTGGAGGTGCCTGTTTTAATTGTGGGGAATCTGGGCATAGAGCGTCGGATTGTCCAAACAAGCGAGGCGGCTTTTAATAAATACCCTAAGAAGCAAGTTATTTTTGGGCACTGCTTTGTCCAAAGACGTGAGCTGCTGATGCTGTTGTTGGCCTATTGGGGTCGGGGGATTCAAAGATGCATCCCTAAATAATTAAAGAACTGATATTTATTTGCATCTCACTTGTTGGCGGAATCTACGTAGCCGTCTCCTTTCCCAGTCCTTGTGTGTTTCATCAGTTTTGATGTAGAATTTAGTAGTATTCGACAAAAAGGGTAGGGGGGAGGGTAGTTTTATGGTCTTATATTCTTCTTCACCATGTTGTGTAATATCTTTTTGAACCTTAGTGGTTTTAGAAACAGATAGACAGGAATACCTTTACATGAATGCAACGTTGAAATTCTTGTTAGGTTCCTATCCATTCTTTGCTAATGTTGTTTGGGTCTTGGTGTAGATGTGTATGATTTTGGTTTCGTCCTATTTCAATCTAAAGCTCAGCTGCATAACAGCAATCTGCCCTCAATCCCGACTTCATTTAAAACGTCATAAAAGTTTGCAAAATTACTTGTCTTCAATGATGATGACGTAGATATTTTTGTTGAAAAGTATTTGCTAAATTACGTTGTCTTCAGTAATGATGGCGTCAATAGTATTTGCAACGCTTGAATCATAGAATGGCAAATGTATAGTTTGTGTAAATCTGCATTTCGATCCTCAAATTGGATTAGTTGAAGAATTTATCTCTCAAATTAAAGACAATGGATTCAATACTTTCATCAAAATATTTATTTAGAAAACAGCTATCAAAATCAATGAAAAGACTAAATTGACCAACAATTGCAATTTCAAAGTACTACAATGCAGCAATGCTGATTTACTCTGCACAACTTCATATACTCGTGATTTTAAACTAGTGTTGTAAATGTCACCAATCCATTGTATTTTAGTACCAATTCCTTACACACGCGTTTTCGTTCAGCAGATTCGAACCAACTAAACATTTTTTAAACCAAAAAGGTAAAAACATTAAGATGATGTCGCGTGCATTCACATCATCCGCATACCATACAACACACAAATAATTACATATATTTTCTTCCTTATGTGTGTCTATTTTGAATTTGAATTTGAATTTGAATTACTAGTATCACATTAAGCCTCAATTTTATTCATAATTGAATTGGTATGATATGAAATGAAATATCTACCATCAGTGTTGTCTTTTGTGAGAACTTGGAGTTCATATGCTTTAGCTATTAAAAAAGCTTCTTCTTCATCTTCACCAACCAAACCAATGCATCTCTATTCCAAATTGCATCGCAAAGGTGTTCCTCTCGATACTTTCTGCATCCTCTTCACCTTAAAATCTTGCACCCATTTACACAGCTTACCCATCATTCAACATCTTCATGCCCACATCATCAAACTAGGTTTCACCTCACATGTCCACGTAGCAACTTGTCTTCTCAATGCTTATGTTCTTCTCTCTTTCCTCGATGCATGTGTATTGTTCGACGAAATGCCTCAAAAGAATATAGTCACTTTGAACACCATGATTATGGGGTATTCAAGATTTGGGGATGTTAATAGAGCACGTGAATTGTTTGAGGAAATGCCTCATAGAGATTCTGTGTCTTGGTCTTCCATGATTTCTGCTTATACCAATGTGGGAAGTTATATACAAAGTTTGTCCCTTTTTAGACGAATGTTGTTGGTTGAAGGAACCAAACCGGATCAAGTAACTGCTGGTGCGGTTTTATCGGGATGTGGTCATATGGGGTGTTTTGGATTGTTGGCTGGAAAATCAGTTCACGGTTACATAGTGAAAAATGGGTGGGAGTTGAATGTGGAGATAGGTGCTGCTTTGGTTAACATGTATGATAAGTGTGGAGTTTTGAGAAATGCTGCAAGGGTTTTTGAGTTGATGGATGAAGGAGATGTTATATGTTGGACGTTGATGATTTGTGGGGCTGCAAGATGTGGATTTAATCGAGAAGCATTGATTGTGTTTGAGAAGATGCAAATGGCTGGTGTCAAACCTAATGAGTTGACTTTCACTGGGGTGCTTAATGCTTGTGTTCATGGTGGATTTGTTGAAGAGGGAAAAAGGTATTTCAAGATGATTGAGCAATGTGGTTTGGAACCAAGAGTTCAACATTATGCATGCTTGGTTTATTTGATTGGGAAAAGTGGGATGCTAGAGGAAGCTTATGAGATTATCAAAACAATGAAAGTGGACCCAAATGTTGTTGTCTTGGGTTCGTTCTTGTCGGCTTGTAAGGAGCACAAGCAATTTGAGATTGCGGAGAGGGTGATTGAACAGGTTTTGAAGATGGCAAAGCCAGAAAATGATGGAGGGCTTTATAGCCTTATTGCTGATTTGTATGTCATTGGTGAGAAATGGGAAGAAGCTGAAAGGTTGAAGAAATCGATGGTGGCTAATGAACGTGTGAAACAGGCCAGGGGGTTAAATTTTGTCAGAAATGGATTAAGATAATCCTATCATTACAAATTATGTTTTTTTTTCATTGATATTGACAGCATATTTGGATGTAGGGAAACTTCAGTTATAAGCCTATACTTTTTATGCTTGTATATTGTAATTCTTTCATTTACAATCTTTTAGATGGAAGGGAACAAATATTGGAGAGAATTGAGTTCAGACAACCTAACTCTCAGTACTAAAAAAAGTCCTGATCCAGAAGCGTAATGCAAATCTGAGGACTGGCAGTGCATCATGAGTTCAAACAGCTTCTGAGTTCCAATTTTTACAAGAGCAGCATTTCTATGACTATGGGAGACAATAAATTTTAGGTGGTTGCCTTGCTGGATTTGTAGCATGTTGCACACTTGGTGTACCACTAAATGGACTTGTGACTATGGTAGACAATAAATTACCAAATTTAACTTTGGCATTTGTAATTTTTATAAAAAAATTTGGGTCTGAACTCTCTGTATTTGGAAGTTGTATTGGATCTCACTAATTCAAGTCAGATGAGTAGACTTGTATGAGTAAAGTTCTTCCAAGTAACATCATTTTTTTTTTTCATTTTAAAGGTTCAAACCCAAGCTCCTATTTCTTCCTTTCTCTCTTCTATTTCTCATTCCTTTTCGCAAGCATATATCTTTTTAGGGATGGTTCAACTTAATTGTTTTAAATTTAAACTATAAGTATTATTTCACCATAGAGAGTTACTTTTATCCTTTCAGTGTTTTTAAAAAACTACACATGCTCGAGTATATTTCTGGAGGACAAAAGTTATATACATATATTTTTTTGGAAGTATACTTCTGAAGTGCATGTTGTGAAAGTGAAAAGAAACTCCCTTGATTATATCATCTAGATAAAAGTCGGTCCAATGATGTTTAACAACTTCAGTCTAGAATAAGCGATTAAGGAGGAGGCTACTCAAGTGCACATATATCACAATTGGCTAGTCTCGAACAAAATGTATGTTTAAGATTGAACTTATGTCTGGTCCTTCAGCTTTATAAAAAGTAATTGCAAATACACTTGTGAAGAATTTCCTCTATCCTCCAATATGACTTTAGAAGTGTACATATAAAATAAATACTTTTAAAATGATGTATGATTATTTTAGAAATGCAGAGTAGAAAAAGAAATGCAGAGTAGTAAAAGTTCCTGCTATAATTTTGGATAAAGTTAGAGTTTTACTTATGCAACCTTGAACTTTTTAATTACACTATCTATTTACGTGGTCACACTTCATACTCAAACCCTTATAATTTCTCAAAAAATTTATTCTCCTTTTCACTTTTAAGTTTTAACTTTTTATTTCTCCATTTTTTGGATTTTTTCCCACTTCTTCAGTTCTGCAGTAGTATAAGCTTTTCAAAACAAAAACAAAAGAAAAAAACATTATTATACTATATTGGAATTTTTTAAAAAAATAATAAGTTTTTGAAATGTAGTTCATTTAAAAAAATTAAAATTTTGAATTTTCTTAAATTACCAAAAAAAACTTAAATTTGAATATATATATATATATATATATATATATATATATATATATATATATTAATTGAAAGGTGGAAGAGTCAAATAAACAAGACAAACCATTAATTGACGGTGTAGAATCTGAAATTGATTGATTCATCCATTTCAAGGTTGGTTCTTTCTTTTACTTCTCTCTCTTTTCTCCAAATTCGTTTTCATTTCACTCTTCACATCTATTTCTTCTTCCCATCTCAATTGCTTGCGTTTCTTCAATTCTTATTACTGTTTTGAGCCCCTACTTCTTCTGCAACCCAATTTCCGCATCTTCGCCGAAACGACAGCAAACTTTATGAAACTACTAACACATTTCTGTTTCCATTTTATTTAGAGTATGCTATGTTTAAATTAAATTATTAGAATTTTTATTTAGTTATTATTGATTTTGTTTTTAGAATTGCAATTTTTATGCAAAATACAGTGTGGTGGAAAAGGTAGCAAATGGCAGACCTGAGTTTGGGAATTCTAATTGATATTGTTGATGAAGATTGGATGAGAGACACTCTCCCTGAAGATGGTACTATTTCTTTTACTTTTTTTTTTTGCTTTATTTTATTTTCCCTTTCCCTCCACTGGAATGTAGATGTAGGTTACAAATTTCACAAAATGTTAGTGACTAAATGAACAAATGTTAGGATTTGTGTGGAAATTTCTAGAATTCAAGGACTAGGGACCTCCTACGAAGAAAAGAGAGAAGAAAATGACTTCATGCTTTCTTGATTTATCCAATGTGGTACTTGGGCCATGAGGCTCTCCCACCTAATTGGTGGGGTTTTTTTTGTGTGTATTTTTATTTTGCAGAAATATATGAGATATATTTTGAGGTGAAAATCATTAATCTAACTTTTATCCATAACTCTATTTATAGCGCCATTGTGATTTAAAAAACATAAAATCCTTAAAATTATAACAAAGTATTGGTGGTTAGTTTACTTTGTTCTTTGGAATGGCAAATGTTAGTATATATTGGTATTATGTTGTGGGTGGGAATAGAATCCTCAACCTCCTTAGTGGTTGGTTTACTTGAGGGACGAAGTAGGAAGAAGAGGGTGTAAGTTCAGGGACGGAATTGATAATGTATTTTTCAACTTGTTATCCATGTAGTAATGTGAATCTGATGTGCTGTTTTTACAGATCTTCCTCTGCCCCCAACACTGGTTGTTCGGACAGATGATACTGAGGACTCAAGTATGTGTCTTAATTCATTCACTAAATCAATTATATTTGTAGATAATATCTTTCTTGAGCTTAGTTTATGGCAATGTTGTTAAATAGTGGTTAAAGAGGCACTATAATGTAGCGGAATTTTAACAAATCGTTATTGTTCTATGATTCACTATTTAATACAAAATATTGTCAAATAGTGACTATAGCGGCTCTATAACACTATTGTGTTGAGGAATTTGAACAAATTGTTACTTTCCTCAATCGGAGATTGACAATACTGGTTTATGGAAACATTGTTATGTTAAGCACTCATTGGTTTGGCTGTTGGGAAGACAACTAACTTCACAGTTGTTGATTAAAATTTAATATTAGTTGAGAAGTTGTAGTTCAATGGAATTTCTTCACTGAATATATGGTTGTGAAAAAGAAAACGTGTGTTTGAATATAATAGTGGATTGATTATTGACTTATTGATACAAGATGGGTCTTTTGTTGGAGGATTGTTTCTGGTTTTATTGTTGATTTTTTAACATGTGCTTTGATGTTGATCAGATCAGGAGACACAGCAAGTTGATGTGGATGCATGGCATGATCTTGCCCTTGGCCAAGAGTAGTAGTTAAGTTTCAATTAACTAATGCCAATGTGTAATGCTTAGTAGTAAGCAAACGATATTGTTTCCAGTGACTGAACTAGGCACCTTCCTTTCAATGTACGTGATAGATATATCAAGAAATTTGAGTGTTATTTCTAGTTGCTTGCTGTCTTAAAAAGCACTCTTTGTGTTTTTGCTTTAAATTCTAATGGCAACCTATGCATAATGATAGATTACTGGTAGGTTTCACATATCTGTAATAAATTTTATTACCAGTGTTTGGAGAGGGATTTTAAATTAAATGTCTAGTTTTGTTTAGAAGATTGAAGGAGGGAATTAAGGGGAAATAATTCCTGTCCAATTGGGAAGGGAAATGAGTTATAAATTGTAATTTGCGGTTTGTTATATTTTTACATTTAAAAAACCATCTTTACACTCGGTGCTAACACTGTTTCAAGCTTATTCACTAACACGTCATATGGAATTAACTAATACTAAATATCCTTCTCTCTTCTCCCATTTCTTTCAACAAAATCAAAAAGGAAATTTTAAGGTTTGATTATTTTTTTAAATTTTTTGCTATTAACACCCCCTGTTATGTTATTACACCTTTATTATTGTTGAAAATATTAAATTGTCCTTATCATTAAACTAAATTTGTCAACTTTTCTTCTTTTCTCCTTCATCTTGAAACTCACAATCTTTATTTTCATCTTCATCTTCTCCCATTCCCACTCAATCTCTTTTTTTCAACGTTTTGTTGATTGAACTGTATTTACGCACACTACATGGACTAAGTTTACGTGTGCATACGCATTTATAGTTCACGTATGATCTTGTCATACTCATTATAAAATTTTACATGTACTCGAACTCAGTTTACGTTCATGTACGTGATTTGAGTTCAAGTATGCACTTCCTCTACTCACTGCAAAATTTCACACGCACTTAAATATATATATATATATATATATATATATATATATATATATGAACTCAGATCACGTAAAATTCTCATACCAGAGAGTTTGATTAGCAAAATTATTTTTTTAAAGATTTGGTAGATGGCTAAATTTGAGATTTATTCAATGAAAACATATATACAATTAAGAGTTAGGTATGTATACTTTTGTTCTGATCATCAAATTTTGTATTTTTATCAAGTCTTCTTAATCGTTTGTTTTTTCTGAATAAGATTGGTCTTGTATAGCTAGGAGGGAGCTACTTTTCACACACTCATTTTTTTTTTAAAAAACTACAAGTTTTTTTGACATACTTTAGGTGGAATATGTTTTCGAAAGTATACTTTTGAAAGGTACAAAATTTGTGAGTTTTCAAACATAAAGGCTTGATTGGGTGGGAAAATTCCTCCCTCAATAAAGATTCTACAAACCCTTGGATGCACTGGCGCTCAAAATTCGATAGGAATCTTGACTTTTGACTACATATTCGTTGCAATCCTATTAGTTTAAAATAAAGCTTATTGTTGTATGCAACTTATTTAAGCTTCGTGAATTGAATGGTAGGAAGCCATCATTGAGGTTGAACAACTAGGGGCGCAAAAAAAACATTAAGTTGGTATGTTTTTATGATGCATAATTACGGATATAATATCATACGATATGTACGAAATACAACATTTTATAAAAAAAATTAAGATTCGGATACATCAATAAAAATATAGTTTTTTTTTTATATAATTTAATTAAATAATTAAATTGTTCAATTTATAATATAAAATCACAATAAAAGTTTAAAAAGTCACAAATTATATTCTTCTAGGAAAAAAAATTAACTCAAATACACAAATAATAATATATTTAGATATAAAAAAATCATCACTTTACTCACAATAAAATAATGTGGAAAAACATTTACAAAACATGATTCAAATAACAAATACCGATATTGTGAAGTTAAATACCATGTCTTAGATTCGAATTTGAGATCTCACAGTTTTGTGTAAATTTCTTTACTATTTCATCTACAAACCATAAAAAGAAAAAATAATGTAGAAAAACAAAATACCATAAATACGGTACCAATATCAGGTAAGTACCTGGTAAGGATACTTCACCATTTTAAAAGTACTTATACTTCATAAATGTATGAATAAGTTAAATTTAACAACCAATACCAGACACGCCATTCTCCTCTTGGTAAAGGTATGGTGGAGATGGATGAACATCTGGGTATCTACACAAATGCAGAAAAGTCTAGATGTCAGGAGGGACAGCCAAATAACACAAATAGATTATTGAATGAGGAAACCAGATTACACCCCAGCAATGAATGGCCAAATAGGAAGATGACAAGTAGAGTCGAAAATGATAGCAAAAGATTGCAGCCGATAGGTGTCACTGTATATGCAACCCGCGAAATCATCACAAATAAGAGAAACTGGTCTTTAACTTGTACAATTTTCAAACAGCAGAAATTTATATTCAGCAAAAACAAATTTAAAATAGGAAGTAGAAAGAAAAAACGGCAAACAGCACTCATGTATCCGGATATCTCACAATCACAACAATATGAGGAACACTTCAGCTTGGAAAAATGGGAGGAAAAAAGGGAAACACAGCTGCTAGGTACAATTGTACCACCAGACTTTACACTTGTAACAAACTAATATACTAGATTTCCTTTATATCTAAAATGAATTCTTTACAAATGTAAATAAAACTTGAATTGCAAATAAATTCATTTACTTCAACAGTGTGGGAGGTATACCAATCATACAAGGGGGTCACTACTTGCAGGTACTGTTGTTGGATTTCGAACATTAGTCTCTGAAACCTCTGCTACTGGTGATGGGTCCTTAGGTGGTGTTGGATCAGTAGTAGGCTCTGCTTGAACAGTTTCCCCATTAACATTTGGTTTTTCGTCACTCACATGCGCTGGAGTTGGACCTCCATTATCTACAGAGGCTTCGCCCGAATTTGATTCAGGTGGAGCGGCCTCAGGAATTGGCGTGGAGTCTGATGGAGGTAGATCACTGGCTAGTGCAGGTGCAGATTCGGGCAGCTGCGTAGAACTGTCCGAAGCTTCTGTGGTTGTAGGAGGTGCTTCCAGTGCCAATGGCTTGCCTGGTTGTGGTAGGGAATTCTGAGCAGAAGCTGGTTTTTTCTGAATGGAGATAGGGGGGGCATTAAGTGACACCATCCCCGGAGGTAGGATTTCAATAGGTGGTTTCTTCCCTGCTTCTGCCAAACTCGTAAGCTTAGGCTCCTCAAGAGAAGCTAGAAACGCAGCTGTAGCATCTGTCTTTTGTGATGGAGTAGGCTCAACCTCTCTCTGTAGCATTTGGTTCCAGGCCTGAACCAAATTCTTCAGAGTTGGACGTCCATGTGCCTGAAACAACAAGGTTAGACTGCGAATACTAAATAGAGTGGTCAACTAGTTGTACATAACAGATCATACATGAGCATGAAGCACAGCCTCTGCCAGCATTCCAGTATCCTGCCATGCTTTCTCCATTAAAGCATTGTCGCCCAAAACAGCAGCAGAAAATGCAGCTTCCCGACCCAAGCCGAGTGTGATTAAGTTGTTTACCAGACCCTGTAGTGCATAAATGTAATTCATTGTTTATATTTATGCTTTTATGGTTGTGATTAAAACAAAATCTTTACAATTGAAAAGCTAAAGAAGACTAATTGATCACAAAAGAAAGTAGATTGTAAGACACTTTAAAACAGCCATCTTAATAAAAAAAAACCAGGTTTAGTTTAATAAAAATTTGGTCATTTAAAATAATAAAGAAACAAACACTAGTCTGTTCTTTTTCCCCAAACTATGTGCTACCGTTAGACCAATATCACTAGGTAATCATGGCTAAAAAGCAGAGGCATAACTAGTTATAGCAAAAATGACCGACGCCATCCGGACGAATTCCATTTTGCACAAAGGTCATATTGTCTATTCACTATGAGGAAGCAACTACAGTAAAAGCAATCTATTGGGGAAAGAACCCTAGTCAAAGAAAGAAATATTCCAACCTCTGAGCATTCTTGTTACCATCAGTGTTTCTTTCCCTTTAAACAGTGGTTCTCTCTAAAATTTCTTTTATCTATATAATCAAAATCACGCTCACAAACACATGCTAATGTGCACACTCCTACAAGTCTATAACAATTAGAATAAATGATTCTATAATGCCAGGGACAGATTTTTTTTGTTTCCACCTCAATCTTAGTTCTTGCGATTGGGCTTTTACTTGAATAAAATTCTATTCTATAAATTGATCCAGTTCTATTAGATTGTTATACCAACATACACCAAACAGTAAGAAATCAGTGGGTTGGAAGAACAAATATTAAGAAAGACTGCCTACACTTAGCCGAGTCAACTCTCCATGATTTGCAAGGCGCAATGCTGATCCCCTTAACTCATGACCTTGTAAAGCACCTTTCACTGAACCAGCTGCAGCTAACCTCTTCAGAGCTTCACGGGCAATTTCACCCTGTGCTGTAGCATCTGCAGCATCAATAAGATCCAGGAACTCTTTTGCGAATTTCACTATGCCCTGAACACCTTCAATGCCCTGAGCACCTTCAACTACATCTTGTTTTTTATCTGTTAAATTGAGAATGTCATTCAAACCAAGCCCAGTACCATCATGTCCTATATCCCGGCTGTTACTCATGGTAAGAAGACAATGAAGAGCTCTCTTCAAATCATTGCTCTTCATTGCCAAATCAAACTCCAACCTGAAACACGTAAACAGCAACCATAAGTAAAGAAATATCGTACAAATCAATTAAAATTGCCAGCTCTTGGCTATAAGCATACAATACAACACACCTCTTTGATATTCCAGGCAAATGAAGTGCTTCCGTAGCATAGCCCATTCCTAGCATAAATTGTGCTAAATCATCATGGTGTTCTCTCCCAAGCCTACTTGCCCTGTATGAAAAAGTATAATATGAGGTAATCATATCTATATATATCTTAACTACTAAGTAAAAGATATGAAAGGAGAGAAGGCAATCAATACCATTTTACTGCACTAACAGCATCTCCATAAGCAGCAAGACATCGACAACGAATACCGGGATGACTCAAGGATAAGGCGTGAGCTCGCATGTACCTACCACAACCCAGATATCAGCAACATTACTGTGTAATCCACATCTAATAAAAATGAAAAACCTTAAATTGAAATCTCAGCAACAAACACAACATGCCCATGTTAGCTAACGCAAAGAAAAGTCAATACTCAACTAAATCAGTTGAATCACTAAGCAGAAGCATAAACATGGATTTAATCATCCACAAAACACGTTAAGCGCATCCCGCATCTCTGTTAGGGCATAGATATAGGAGAATCAGTTAGTTAATTGGTTGAGGTTGTTATAGGACAACTAGTTATTAGTCAGGCTGTTCTGTTTTGGTTAATAATACTGATTTCTGTTTTTAATAGGTCAGTTGCCTTCGTCCTCTGATCCTCTTATCCTAATTGTACCTGGAACCTATAAATAAAGGTTCCATTCCCTTTGAAAGGATTTTTTAGAAACTTTAGAAATTGAGTGGTGTAAACTATTGTAGAAGCGTATGTACTCTTGTGTATCATTTTCTTTGGAGAGATTCTCTCATATTATTTCTTATATTTTTTTCTAAATATCAGTGTTCTTCCTCTAAATCCTTGGAATCCAATTCTTGGGTTCCTAACAATCTCTTTATAATTGCTGCTCAAACTGTTTCGAATACAATTGTTGCTAATCACATACTTTCTTGAATGTCCGTTCTGACTCTGACTGCTCGTCCACCACAACAATCATTCCCAAATCCCAACGAAGTAACATCAAAATAATATATTGATCTCTCTTGGGATTTGATCAAATTACATTGATTCCCCCCTCTAATATTGAATATTTTCTCTCCTTTGCATTTTAATCTATATGGAAAGTTTATAGGTAAACAAAAAATGTTTGTTTGTCTAGTAAAAAGTCAAAGAACATTTAGTGCAATTTCTGAAAATTTAACGAAATTAACCTAAGGGAGATAATCATATAATATAGCTTAATGTGAAGGCCATCAATGTGTTCGCTATATTAAATCAAAATAGAGAAAAGAAATTCCAGGAAGAATAGATCAAATAAAACTGAAGTTGTGTACAGGCTTGGATGAATTAAAAGTCGTGAGCGCTCACATTGATTATTTCCGCCTTGAACATTTAGTGGAGGTTGTTTTGGAAATAGTATTTGAAGTATGAGGACGTCTGCTGGGAATAAAAATCAATAGGACTATGCGTAGCATCGGAAATTTAGTATCATAGGAATAGTATTTGAAGTATTGTCCTTTTATGTATTTTATTTTTTGACCAATATAAATACAGCCTTCTGAGTGAATAATATCATGCATTTAACTCCAATCTTCTCTATTGTTTTCTTAGCCTATTTTCAGTTTAAAAACATCCAAGTGAAAGTAAGAAGTCCCCAAATTACCTGTCAATTAGCCAAAGAACTCCATCCTTGACACCGACCACAACAAGAGGCCCCACTGGACGTTTCTGCTCCATTGGAAAACGAGTAACAGCCACGGACACACCCCCACCACCAACAGCTACTTCACCTGTCCTTCTCTCTTCCACCTCTTTTGTCATCCCAGAGTCATCACCATCAACTCTAGAATGTTTTGGTAATGATAGGAAAGGTGGCACCGAAGGAGCATGCTGAAATGAAGCCAATCGAACCACCTAGAATAGGAACAAAAAAGAAATATCTTCATCTCTCTCTCTCTCTCTCTATAGACCGCAAAAAAATTACAAGACCAAAGGATGGGACACTCTCCAAGGAAACCAGGAATATGTTTACTCTTATCAGATAGATGGCAAAGTAACTTGTGGTATGTGTAAATTGCAGCTTGCGCAAAGGACCAAAAACAGAAATTTCAATTTTTAAAACAAGATGAAAAAGCAGACCCCAGATGTATATCCAGTGGGAGAGCAATTTTATCTTCTCTCAATTTTCTTACAAGACATAATTTTGAGTTATTTAGAGAATAATACGATTTAAAACCAGAATCATACACTTGAATTGCATTTAATTATCTCCAGTGCAAAAATAACACAAAACTTGCATATACATGAAAGATGAAATTCACATATTAATTTCAGGCTTTAAAACTTAAGAAAACTAACGGCTAATCAAAGATGTAGAGTAT
This sequence comes from Cicer cuneatum, assembly GCA_037974295.1. Classification (NCBI taxonomy): domain Eukaryota; kingdom Viridiplantae; phylum Streptophyta; class Magnoliopsida; order Fabales; family Fabaceae; genus Cicer; species Cicer cuneatum. The sequence continues at coordinate 69,599,570 of JBBPBO010001986.1, read as the reverse complement.
ATCAAAATCGTTAACACAAAGATACCCTAGTTTTCAAAAGTAATGCCGGTTTCAAAGAAAAATAATCTAATTACACAAAATTCAATCTAAAATGTTCATTTCAATTCATTCCAGCAACATCTATCAAATATATCTAGAAACAAAATATTAAATCTTGACAAAAGAGAAAATAGACCCTGAATGGAAGCACTCATTTCTATGTATGATAAAAATTGAAAACATTTTTTAACCTGCAGCATCGGAGGCCTCAATGATATTCTTTCTTCTGTAGTAGATTGGGGACCTTCAACTGTAATTAGTGCTAACTCTCCATGCTCTGCTACTGCTCTTGTCTGTGCTTCTCTCATTTTTTGCTCTTCTTTCATCTTCTTAGTTTCAATGTCTACTTGGGTAACCCCAGCGTCCACAAAAACAACTCTGAAATCAAAACATATAATGTAAAATAAATTATGAATTTTAGCTGTTGGACATTTTAATCAAAATCAAATGTCACTTCAACTTATTAATCTTCACCTAACAACTTATGCTTGAGATAGTCAGTCATTACAGAGACTTTGAACATCGCATTTAAGCTTTACAAGTGATGCAAGCATCCCACGTAGCAAGACAGACAGGCACATGGATGTCCATTTTTTTTTTCAACACAAGAGGGGGGTTGTATCTATCCGGAAGAGATGATATGTGTTTGAACATCAAGTACGTCACAGAAGATTTCCCAATACAAATAGATTTTCACAAAGATTTGACTTTAAACTTGTATTTCTTTGAGAACTCATTAGACACAACACAGTCAAGATGAGCATCTGGGTTACTACTACTAATGCTATTGTTGTGATGAGCAAAAAATAGGATAGAGAAAATGCTAAGCTGATGGAATTATTGACCAGTGCTTGGGAGATCAAGGGGTTCCATTTGATTCAATCAAAGATACAAGGAATATATGTACGATCAACAAAGGGGTGAATATGATAGGATAGTAAAAGGTGAGCATGAGCCATGAAGAAGTACCCAAAACTGAAATCTTAGAGACTTGGGGTCTATTGTACAAAAGAACAAATGCATTGATAATGATGCCACACATCATATCCAAACAGGAGGGATGAAACTTTCATAAAACTGCAGCTACACCCGCAATGTTCAATTCTGACATGGATTAGCCATTATTGGTTACTTCCTACACTAGATATATGTTCATTAGGATTTGCTAAACCATAATTTTCCCAATTTTTCATTGGTTATGAATAGTTTATATTTTCATTGGCCTATTAACAAATAACCAGGGAATTAACTACGTAAATTGTAGTTTTTAATTTCCACTTTCTAAACAGCTAAAGCAAACTTACAAGAAACAATGGTGCACTAAACCAAAAATACAAAAAGCACTGAGTAATATTGTAGACGCTTACTCTATAGTAGTTGGTGTTGCCACAAACAGTTGCCTCCGGTGCCAAACAGCACTAGTAGCATATGGAATTGAAACATCTCCCAGGTATCTATATTGTGGGCGCAAAGAAGATATGACTATGTATTGTTGGTATGCAAATGCACAATACTCAACGGTTTGGTCCCAAGCAGTCCATTCTGGCTGAGGAAGTAGACCCCCCACAGGCTGAAATGTCTCCCAACTGAAACACAGACAAAATAAATGCAATGTCAAATCTAAAGGAAACTCACGAACTTACACCCTCATTAAAAGTAACACAGATCAAAGTAATACTGGCATTCAACTTTATATGAATGTGATGCAAATCAGGGGTTTAACAGGTTGTACAGAATTGGGAAGAAAAAAAGACACGTGCTTCAAGCAAAATCCTTATATGATATTTGAAGGTGAGGTGGCACAAAAACATCCTAGTAAAACAAGGTGATTAAAAGACCTCCCTTTCCAGTTCTTTATTTGAAACATAACTGTTCAAAACATCTCTTTACACAAGTTTCTTTTGGAAGGTTGAGGTTCAGCTCCATCAAAGGTGTTCTTCTTTTGTAAAGGTACTCAGTAGAATTAGTAAGAATAATCTTTTAGAAACTCATACACCATTAAAGATTATGTGTACTGATGTATTTTACATGTTATTGGAATTGAGAGGCTGCAGCCATCTGCTTTCACACTGCGTCTTCACCTATAACCCAAAGACTATATGTCTTTCTAACAATCAAAATACTAGAACCACAAAAAGATTCAACTTTACATAACAAGCAAGGTCAGCAACCTTTCATTTATCAGGACCAAAAAGTGGAATTCCAAGAAAGGAGAGACCCTATAAAGTGATCGAAACAGATACAGTGCTTGATGCAAAAATGAGAGTGACTACCTAATAAGAGTGCGACAGTTCATTAAACATCATTATCACATGACCATTGGAGAAATGCTCACATGAATAGAGCTGCAAATAGCTGATAAATCAAGTAGGAAACTAACATGCAAAAAACCAATAAATGGGTATAGGCTTGAGAAGGTAGGAGACAGGAAGAGAAATGCAGCAAAAAATGCGAACGTTTACGACATGAACTGCATAGAGTTTAAGCAACCTCTCTTAGAAGACATTCCAGAAGGCAGAGCAAGGTCTGAGAGTTGATACGTGTTTGAAGTTGACTTGAATTTAACAGAGAAATAGGGAAACAAGTTAATGAACTGGACATACTAATCCACTTAACTAACTAACATTATTTGCTCCTTTGAGCATCCGACATTCTATAATGTCAGTAAGAACATCGCATGAAATAGTAACCGCTTTTTAATTTTTTTGTTACCTACTACAATAAATAGTAATAGACAGAAAAGAGAGGAAGTCTAAATAGTTGAACGATAAAACATCTTCCAAATAAAAAAAATGAAAAAGGGGAAATAGAGAAAATAGTAGTGATAAGGTGGCTGTGTGGTATGCGAGAGCGACATAGAGGTTGGAGTGATAAGGAGGTTGTGGGTCCAACTCCCCCACTAGCAAAACAACAATTAATATTTTGCCATTAAAAAAAAAATATTGCAGCAGGGATGTCCATCTCTCTGCATATCAGAAAAGAAAATTCCCTCGAAATAGCCATGAGCATGGCATCAGAAAGAATCCTAGACATAAACCTATCCCAAAGCAAAACTAGATGTGGGAAAAAAGGAAACTCTGAACTTTGTCAATGATGATAATGTTTTACTGTACAACAATCATAAATTTCACCTGTATAGCTGAAAGTTTTGAGGTGCCGCCTCAGCTGCAGATCTATGTGAAGAAAATCCATCATCATAAGTGGTAAAAGAAGAAAGACCGCTGCTTCCATAACCTGATAAGGGCATAGACTGGATTGTCGAAATAGCTGTAGCTGCAATAGGACTGATTCTCCTAGATGTTCGATAGGCAACACCAAGTAGTGCCCCTCCATGCAAACCAATGACCTAAAATAGATACAGTCATTTCAAAAGGTACCCAAACATTCAAATAGTTTCTCCAGTTTCCAATGATACTCTCTTTGAAGAATAACATGCATAAGAGATCATACTATCTTTGCATAGAAAAACAAACATATTTATGACTTTTGGCAATAGGATAGAGGCAAATTTATTCTAAAGAATTTTAAAATCTAAAACATGTTTAATACATCGTGGAACACTACTACAGCCAATTTCATCACATGCTCACCACAACACTATACAAGGACCAGTAAACACAAAAACCTTTCAGCAACGAATTATCCTATGAGTTAGTCTATAGCACCAAATTGGCAATTACATAATAGAAACAATTATCTATCAAACACAGACTACCTTGTTCCAGTTATTCAATCAACTAATATATGTAATTTATAGGAGAAGACTGGACAGTTACGTTTTTAGTAGCTATTAATTAATTAATCAAGACAAATGCAAAATGAGATAAATAAATCTTAACAACTGCCTTTTGCTTTAAAATTCTGCATTAGTTTGATTCTTAAGAGTAGAAGCATCAGTAAAGCCATAAACTGTTAAATCCAAGAATATTATGATAAACTTTTACTACGAACATTTTAGACTGGGAAAGAATCTTACGGGTTCGCTGCGTGCACCAACAGACCTCATTAGTATGTTTGATGTTCCATCATCTAACAAGATTCGGACTTGAACAGAAGCTGTGGAACCAGCAGCAGCTGCAGCTGCGGCTGCTTGTGCTGCAGCAACTTCTTTTGCTCTTTTCGATGAACTACCCTTGGGAATTATAGGAATTCGTGGAGGCAATGATGATTCCAATATAGCAAATCTGTCACGACAAGTATCCCATGCAAGAAGCCTTGCACTGCCAGAGTCAACTATTGACCAATCACTGACCTTGTAGACAGAGAAATAAGGAATATCTGGCCAAACAATTCCTAAGTACCTGCAAACATATGATACAGTAAGAAAGCACCCGAAAGGCACTCCGATTAACAAATTAAATACTAGAAGTGGAGGTAGCATAACTGTAGATAGACTATAGACTATAAACAACATACACAAACATAGTGAAGTTAACAATAGCAACTTGTGACTTATAAGAGGGATACCGGAAGTCATAATTTTATGCATTGACAACATTGTAGTAATAATAATAATAATGATGATGTTGATGTTGATGATGATGATGATGATGATGATGATGATGATAATAATAATAATAAATTGCTCCTTTTAACAAGTCTCTTTCCAAATTACTAGATGCATTAATTATTTCTTTACAAAAACCCCTAATTACTTAAAAACTGAGACAAACATTAACTAAGTGGAAAAATGAGTCCCAATAATTGAAGGTAGATTTTGGAAAATTGATATAAATTTTTAACAAATTTAATGTTAATAACTAGTAACTAGATCAACAAATTTTCTTAATTCTTATGAATTGATCAAAAGGTGCTTATAATTAGGGATGGAAGTAATATTAAGAAATAAAATAAAAAATAGCTTTTAGTTACATATATGCTTTATGGGGAAACATCAATAGAGTTGTAGCAAAAGTCAGAGGCAACTTACTTTCCTGAACTGCTCACAGAAAGAACAGAGTATGAATCATGAGGAACAGGTGTACTAATGTGCTTCTTCCCCTGCTTGACAGGTAATGGTTCAAAAGAATATCCTGAAGGTCTTCCGGTTTCTAACAAGGAGCTGTTATTTCCAAGGGATGGATTTACAGAGTTGTTTAATTGAAAATTTAATAGCTTTAGCTCCCTTTCAACTACAAATACAGCAGAATGCTCTCTACTATCTGGTGGGGTAAGTAGGGGAGCAACAGGGGGTAGAGATCTAGCATCAAACTCACAGATAACAACACCAATATTGGTTCCAATAGCAACAAGATGTGGCTGCAATGTATGTGCAACCATACAATACACCTGCACCAAAAATCAGTGGCAAAAATAAGTTTGACCAAATCCCTTACCAGGTAGAGTCAACGAAAAAAATGTATATTTGGCAGGGAGTAATACGAGCTTGAAGTCCAGTTTCTTTTCTATTAAAGAGGATTTATTACCCTGGGGCATGATAATCATATTCTGCAACGTACACAAACTTATGAAAGGATTGAAATAAAGTTTTCCACGGATTTTGTCACACTCAATCTTGATCTTATCCTAGCCTCGGGTCATCCACAAAGTGTTTAGAAGTTTCAAATCATATTCATATGATTATTCTATGTTGGATAGCTTTGACAAGAAGTTATACAGGGAACAATACATTCTAAACAAAGTCAAAATTAACAAGATGGTAACTAGTTAACCACATACCCTCAGTTTCTTATTAGGAGCAAGAGCATGCGGAGGAATAACTGTGGTCAATTCGCACAATGGCCTAGTGAGAGCAGAATATGTGGGATGCTCGATTGCCCTAACAAAATTTCAAACAAAAAAGTCAAATGTATAATGGATATAGTGCATCATCACACAATCAAGTAAAAAAATAAACAAACTAAGGCTTCGTTTGGTAAAAATAAACTATAAGCTAGCTGATGGCCGAAAAATCAGCTCATAGCTGAAAAGTTAACTGATAAGTGATAGTTGATAGCTTATAGCTTATAACTGAAAAGCTAGTTCATTGAAATTAAAATGTTTGGTAAATTTAGTTGTTGTAAGCATAAAATGACAAAAAAATGTACATATTTATTTAATTTTAAATATATTAAATTTTATTTAAATGATAACACACATCATCAACGGTTAATCTTAATTAAATCGATGACTCCAATTGTAAGTCCATTGGACCGACCAAGCAACATAAGCAATTTTTTGACTCACAAAACTACTATTTTCAATCGCATGAGCCTAAATTCATCTTCCCTTCTGCTTCCATTTTTTTCTCCTTGAGAGCACTACTCCATGTTTTGATTTTGCCAAAAATCATCTATGTGAAGTGACTTTTATCTGATGCAGTAGGAAAATAAAATCGATTGATTTGTCTTAAAAAAATACCATTTGTAAATTCCTAAGCTCTTAAATAACTGCAAAGGATGTGCACTAGCGTATGTCTTATTCATCAAATGAAATGTTGTAATACATGGTTGTGAATGGTACACAGAGATGCTTAATTAGGAATGAGGAGCGCACATGAGTAGTATTTATTTAATCACAAAGATAAAAAAATATCCAAAAGTGACAAATACCACAAAGCTACAATGGCAAGGTTTTGGAAAACAACTGACAGAGATGAGGCAATGTATGAACGTGTGCAGTTTTGCATTGAGTTAGTGGACAGTTATTTCATTATGCAAAAGAGTACAAAACAATAAAATTAAAATAATAAGGTTAAAAATGAGAGAGAATGTAAAAAGCTATACACTAATGAAAGAAGCTTATTTACCAAACACATCTAATTTGAACAAACAAACTTATAAGCTAGTTCAATAAGCTATAAGCTAGCTTATGGCATTACCAAACAGAGCGTGAGTCACCACAGAAGAAAGAAAACTGCATACCATACATGAGAATCTTTTACACAGGTTAGAATATCAAGGTTTGGAGCTCGAGGGTGGCACCAAGAAGCCACACTGTGGCAAGCCAATTTTGGAACTGGTTTTATACGCCTCAGCTCCTGAGAATCAAAAGCATGATAATGGTGAGTCTTTCTAGTCATGAGGGGAATTTTCACATAGTTAAGATAAAGGTGCTAGCACCAATGCCATACCTTAAAGGAGACCGTGTCCCATATAGCTAATGTCTTATCTGCACCAATTGTAATTAGTTGAGGAGCACCTCCCATCACTCTAGACAGCTCAACTGCCACAACCCCGCCGTCATGCGCCTAGATGCATCATGTGGTTTCATAAACCAAGAATAATAGGGTAGAAAAATGAGGGATGAAAAGAAACAGAGAGGAAATAACAACTGAAATTTAGCCACAATTAACAATGGCTTGTCCCTGTTTCATAGCCATTTCAAGTGATACATAATTTCATCTTTCACCAATTATTGAACTAGCCGACAAAGTGGAGAAAGCATAAGGACAAGAAAGGTACTTTTAAACTCAGCTTGGGTACAAGTTCACGTGAGTCTTGTCCATGATCAGCACTCCAAATTATGAGCAATCCATCACTAGCACCCGAAACCAGAAGAGCCTGAAATCAAACCATAACCCACCCCAAAAAAAACGGAATGAAATGTCACAAGTATTCAACACATAAAAGTAACATCTAGATATGATCAATTGCACAAAATCAGCATAGGCATTCGTCATATTAACAAGCAATTGTAATTTCTCAATAAATAGTCTTGATGAACATAGAGCTGCCACAAAAGCATAGGTATTAAAAGTGCTAGGGTTAACATTATTATTTGTTAGAGCGTAGGTAAAAATCCGAAGCTCCTGAAAATAATGCTAGTAAAATAAAATAATGTAGCACAAATTCACCCATGAGTAGTTAAGATCTACCTCGCCTGAAGCTGCCATGAAGGACCTCAAGCAAGAGATTGTTCCTTTATGACCTCCGGTGTACCTTCGTGCAAGCTGCAAGGAACAAGAGCATCATAACTTGCTAATAGTTGTAACTAGATTATTCTTTTGGTTACCAACCTTCCATGTAATCATTGAGAGAACTCTAATGACTCCATCAGATGCCCCAAAAGCCACAAGAGGACCATCACCAACGCCAGATCTATAAAGGAACTCCATGCTGCAGTAGCAGATAAAATTGGAAACTTGAAACAACTTATAACGTGTATGAAGATTGCAAAAGAAAAACAATATGCACAAAAACTATGTGTTCTTGCCAATTAATTTATGATTATAAGACTAAATTATATGGCATAAGAAGCACATAGGATCAATACTATGTGATAACCAATTTAAATCAAGACAGAGGATAAGGTAGAAGTTTGGTACATTTATGTTTGGATGTTTTAAAATGAACGAAATGGAGCGGAGCAAAACAGAGTGGAATGGAGCGGAGCGGAACGGAGTGGATTGGAGCAGAGCGGAATGGAACAAAACATCCACTGCATTGTTTGGATATTTTAGGATGGAATAAATATTTTAGAGGGGATTCCATCTCATTCCTCCCAAATTGGAGGGGAACAAAATGAGAGTAAGTGGTGGAATAGGATGGAATGCATTCCACTATATTCCACTCCATTCCATTCTCTTTTTGACAATCCAAACAATGGAACATAAACTTATTCCATTTCAATTTGTATATAAATAATCAGAATAACAGCAAAGATGATGGAAAATCAACTATTGTCAAGTAAGATCTCCATATTGAGTTTGCCAATTTATCAATGCAAATGCGGAAATGCCCACCCAAGTCCCAAGCACCATTCAATTTGTATATGCATGTCTCTAGGTTATTGTATCTGTATTTGTTTGTGAAAGAGAGATATTTGGGAATGGGGTAAGTGTTGTAACTCACAACTGGAATCTTAAACAGAGCAAATGACTAAAAGCAAATAACAAGACAAGGATTTGTTAATGAGGTTCGGCAAATAGTGTTTGTGTCCCAGGGAGCAACGCTGCCTCTTTGTATGATTCAGAATTGAATAAGGGTTACAACTTTGTTACATGATGTACTTATAGTGCAGATAGCAACTTAACTCGCCCATCTGGCTCCCCTATGCTCTGCTCCAGTATTTGACTACTTTTCAGATAAGAGCCATACACAACGTTAAGGTAACAAGCCCCCACAGCAGAGGCCATTTAAGGAGGAATAAATTATAATTTATAGGTAAATTAGTTTACTGAAAAACTAACAACATTCAAATTTCATAAATCCTACAGTATTTATCCAATGACTCCACCAGATAGCAACTACTTGCATTGTTTAATTCAAAGACATATAAAGATGAAATGACTCCAGCCTCACCAATCAGGAAAATGCACATAAATATATTTGGGCACAATTTGATATACAACATAAAAGCATTGCTGGAGTTGCTGATGTGAGAATATAGGTCACCGGTTTGACTCTTGAAATTAATCTCTTGCGCAAGGTATTATTGATTATAACAGAATCACAATGGGTCCGACCCTTTTCTGAACCTCACAGGGGGAGAGCTTTATAGCACCCTTTAAAAGCATTGCTTGAGTTGGAGAACATCAAACTATATCAACAGTTTCACGGACATAAAAGAAAGTAGAAAAAGGATGATCTCCATAGGCATTAACACAACAAAAATACTAGCAGCCATTGGATGGTTAACATTGTGTAGCAATTTTAACAATAGTATGATAAAAACTTACCAGTGAAGGGACTTGTTATCAAGCTCTTGCTTTGGTACATCACGGCCACGCATCGTCACCAAATCCAAAAATATAGCTTTGTTTAAACAACATATGACAAGAAAATGCCTCCCTTTTGTTGACGGGGCAGGAGAACTAAAAGCTGAAGTATGGACAGCTGTTGGAGCCTCCGCCGCTGCAGAGCGATTATGCCAAAGTTGCCAAAAGCGTACATCATCATCATAAAAATTCACCTGCTTAACACTTTAAGGCAAGTATAGAGACATGATAAGCAAATGAAATCATGAAAGCAAAAGGATATAATAACACAAAGCAAGGTTATACTACCTTCCTCCACGAATGGCTTCTGTAGGTTTTCCTTTGGACTCTACCAAACAAAAAAATATAGTTATGAACTTCTGATACTAGAACATCACAGAATCGTTAAAAGGCCGCAAAACATGCTTAAGAAACTGTTTTTTTTATGCATAAAACATAACTCATTTGTTACAATTTACTAGACCCTAATAATGTCGGTGCATAACCAAACAGGATCATTAATTATATTACAACATTGATACATGGACACCCCTAATTCCCCAACACACATTCAACACCTCATTTTCTCTCTATCTCTCTCTTCTCATCACATCACCAACATATTATATCTATCATATCACTCTCTCTATTTCTTTCTCTCACAATGTGTCATTTGAGTGTATGGGTGTCCACATAATATTTTTCATTATATTATACCCAACGATTATAAATTATCATAGTATTCAGGCTTACTAGGCAAATAAACCTGATTGAGGTTTATAACTGGCAACAATTAAACAATTTGAAAACCATGGATAGCTAGTTAATTCCTCAAAATAACATCAAAAAATTACAATTTCAATAAGAAAGACAATAATTAACAAATTTGTGTTGAGGAATGATACGAAAAACCAGTAGAATTGTAATGTTCACGAAAAATGAGATTTATGTATACAAACCTATGAAACACGGATACTAACGCAGACACGGACACAAGACTGACGCTAACCCATTGTCGCCGGTAATAATTTGAGAAAATGAATTAATTAAATGTAATCAATGTGTCATTGTCAGACATCACACATTCGGTCAAAAGGGTCGGTGCTACCTAGTTACAAACTCATCCAATATAAGCAAATGCACCAGGTCTATAACAATTATGAATGCTACTTTTAAATTCACAGTTACAAATTTTGAAAAGTTACTCAATTAGAGTTAAACCTGTTTCTCCCTCAGCCAGTTTCTCCAATTTTGCACCAACCAAACGTCGCTCATCGACTCCACCAGCTTTCAACTCGTAAATCACCTGAAGAACGCTTTTCAATCAAAAAACAACAATGAAAAAGGGGGGAAAACGAAACGAAAAATGAAGAAGCAATTTTACCTGACGGTGTTCCCAGTTCCAAACAGAAACTCGATCTGAATCGTCGGCAGTTACCATCCATGGATGCGTCGGATGTAATTGGATCTTAACGATTTTATCGGTTGAAGGACGAAACGCTTTCAAACGCAGCATCTCCTTCTATTTTCGTAGCTACGGTGAAGAAAATTGCTTCCAGAAGTTGGCGAGATCGGAATCACTTTTCAGAATCTGTTCAAATCTGGCGAATTTTTTTTCACTCCGTTTAGATTTGAGAAATGCGCGTTCATGGAACGCACGTTAACGGCAGAGAGTTATAAATTTCTTCACTAGTTAATAACCATGCTGCTTAGTCCTTTTCGTTTTCAATGTATCTTGTTTTCGGAATAACCAAACAGAAATGAACAAAAACTCGAAGGTTTTTCTTTGTGGTGACTGAGCAGTTAGCTAGCTTTGGAGGCTTGTAAATTGTTGATTGAACAATTGCGTTTGAATTGAGAAGCAAAACGGAGATCCCAGGAAGCTAATCTATGCTGTGGTGCCTACTCTCAAAGGCTTCGAACTTTTCCACGTTTTAATTTTTAATTTTTTTCCCCTTCACTTTCTTCTTGTTTTCTTACATTTTCTTCTCAGTTGTTTTCTAGTTACTCCCTCCATCTCAGCATCACTTTTGGCTATTTTACCAAATTATTATTTTTTAATTATTAATATATTTTTTTATTGTCATAAATATAAAATAGAATTAATATTCTAAAAATAGTATACATAATAATAATTGAATAATGTAATTGAAAAAATAATAACTAAAATTATGTTAAAAATTTAAAATAACACTATTTACAAAAAATTTTTTTATTAAAATAATATTTATTATCAGATAATATTTTTTATGGTAGTTGTTGTTTTCCAGTTATTAAGATCATATTTCATTTTTCACTTATAGATTATTTTCAAAAGTTCATATACATTAACTATTTCTTTATAAAAATGTCTCTATTAATTTACAAATGAAAAATATTAATTATTTTTCTCTCTTACAATATCAATAGTTATAAGGATAAAGATGTAAAAGTAAGACACTTATTGATTAAATTTAGAAAAAATTACATTGTTTTCATTTATCTTATTTAATTATAACATTTTAAATATTTAGCTTTTTTCTTTCAAAATAATTCTTTAATTTTTAAAATAAAAAATATTGAAGTGACAGACTACATCAGTATTTTTTTAGATTTACTATTAATTTTGAATTTTAAAAAAAATTAAGAAACTCATAATAATATCATCATCCTCACATTAACCCAAAAAGCCAAAAAATATCAATTAGAAAATAAACTCAAATATTTGTAGGTTGAATGCTTGGAGGATTTCAAATATTTGATTAACCATGCGAAATCAAGGGTGACTATTACAGCCACCAACAACCAAGTTCACTACCGTTTGATAAGTTAAATAAAATACATTACTGAATCTTAATTTAGATAGTGTATTTGGAGAGGAGTGATCAAACATGGGACTGATAAGCAACCCGGAATTCTAACCCCTTCAAAATAGTCCATTAATTTTTAGCTTCAGCTTGCATCATTAATTTTTAATCCACGTATGTGCACTGCACACCCACCCAAGTTGCTTATGTCAAGATAATTAGTCCATGATCCCTGTAAAAAAAGAAGATAATTACTCTATCTTATGTATAAATATAAGCTCCCACTCTAAGATTCCTCTAATTCTATACAAAAATGACTCCAACAATTCTGCCCCTGGCAACCTTATTATTAGCTTTATTCGCTTCTTTTCTTTGGGTATCTTTTTCTTCTTCACTTTCATTTCTACTCATGATTTCGGCGGAAACAGATCAGCTTACAGAACTCAAGCTTAATTCTCATATCCTTCAGGTGAAGATGAATGTTTGAATAATATACAGTTGATTTCATGCTGCGATGTATATGATTGATGCATCTTTTTAACCGTTATTATCATCATGCAGGAGTCTATTGCTAAACAAATTAACCAAAATCCAGGGGCAGGATGGAAGGCTGCTATTAATCCTCGTTTCTCCAATTTTACGGTTACATAGCAACTTCCCCAACATACCATCTTCATTTCTATGAATTTTTAGTTATATTTTTTTTTTGTTGTTGGTAAAACTGCTAGTTTACAGCATATAAACTCATATGAGAGTTGTTTAGTAACCGATTAATCCTGCAAGCTTAGTGTTTTTCACGAGCTGCCTTTTTTAAAGTGGCACTTTATAACATATCATAATTTTTCTCATTATCTTAATTGATTTTTTTAAACTAATTATTAAAAATATATGTTTATATTAGTTCAATAGCTAATTTTACAAGAACTTCAAATTCAATCAACTGAGTTATCTCTTATGAGCAGATCATTTGCTCTAAGTTAACTTATATTGCCATCCACTACTTTTTACCAATTAGACCCTAGTCTCATTACTTTCTCTTTCCTTTTGGTTTATCTAAAACATAGAAAATTTTGATTTTAATGCTTATTGTTTTGGTTTTAATCCACCTATAATTTGTTTGTATTTCTCCTCTCACGTGAGAATTTTCCGCCAGGGAGTCTGGTGGAAATCTTTACTATTCAATCTTATCTCAAAATTGATATTTAAGTCTTTATTAATTACCCTTTAAAGTGCATTTCACTTGCACAGTTATTAGTTGCATGATATGTATGTTTTGAGTACGAAAGGCAGTGTGTTTGATGAACAGGTTGGACAATTCATGCGTCTTCTTGGAGTCAAACAAACACCTAGGAATGAACTGATAAGTATACCTGTTGTAACTCATCCAAAATCATTAAAATTGCCAAAGAATTTTGATGCAAGGACAGCTTGGTCGCAGTGTAGCACTATTGGAAGAATTCTTGGTCATCACCTACTTTCTCCTTCTCCTTATTTTTTTGAATACTGCATTTTGCAATAGGTGCTGACTATTCTTTTTCATTATTGACAATAACATGGGCTGCTGAAATGATTTCCTCACTAAAGATCAAGTAAGTCTTTTATTTCTTCATTTCAGCTACTTTTCTTATGTTCAGGATTCATTGTGGTTCTTTGACAATGAAGTTCTTGTCATCTGATCCTTGTTCTGATGATGATTCAGGGTCACTGTGGTTCTTGTTGGGCATTTGGCGCAGTTGAATCGTTATCAGATCGTTTTTGCATTCATTTAGACATGGTAAAGTAAACTTCTTATTGAAGCAATTAAGAAACATTTTCTTACTTATTGTGTGTAATTTTGAATGTTAACCATAAGTTTCTAGACATCTATATCTCCAATGCACCCACCTACCTGAAAGAGGAACTAACATTGTATACGTTCAATTGCAGAATGTTTCTCTCTCTGTTAATGACATGGTTGCATGCTGTGGCTTGCTTTGTGGGGCTGGCTGTGGTGGGGGGCAACTCTTTGCTGCATGGCTATACTTAACTCACCATGGTGTTGTCACTGAAGAGGTAACACATTTTCATCTCCTTCATTTGTTGCTATTTTTTTTTTCCTTGAAGACTTGTATTTCACGCTTCCTTATGATCTGTATTTTTTGTTACATGTGCCAGTGTGATCCATACTTTGATGAAATTGGATGTTCCCATCCTGGTTGTGAACCAACATATCGAACTCCCAAGTGTGTTAAAAAGTGTGTTAATGAGAACCTGCTTTGGGAGGAGTCAAAGCACTTTAGTGTCAAAGCATATACGCTAAACTCTGATCCGCAAGATATTATGGCAGAAGTTTATAAGAACGGGCCAGTTGAAGTTTCATTCACTGTTTATGAGGTAAAAATTAAAGATTTTGCCCACCTTTTTGCAATTAAATTTTCTGCAGTCAAATTTTGAAGACAATGATAGTGAGGGTTGAGATTAGATGTCATATGATCCGGCGTGCTAAGGAGCGAGTGAATTAGTTAGCGTTGAAAATGAAAAGAATATTCAATTGTGAGAGGGTCTAAGCGAAGAGCGAGTTTGATCATTTGAGGCTTTTCATTTTGCTTAACTATAAACCTTTTCAGGATAAAGATCTATGCAGCATATGTTTGGTTTTGAGTTTGAGGCTCCAAACTTATGCCAACTACAAAATTAAGCTTCTACATAAACGTGGAAATATCACCGTGATTTTAAACAAAAATGGAAAATTAGACGTGTAACCAAACATATGCGTACTTTTTGGCAGATTATGTTGGACTACCTTTGACTCCTTCAATCTCTTGACAGGATTTCGCTCACTACAAATCAGGAGTTTACAAACACATCACAGGTTACGAACTAGGCGGTCATGCAGTAAAACTGATTGGATGGGGAACAAGTGATGATGGGGAGGACTATTGGGTGGGTTTGTTGACAATATATAAATTTGTTCCTTACTCTAGAGAACAACACCTACATATATATGCTTCTAATCAGAATTTTATGTATGCTCATTTTGTACTTTTCACTTTTTCAGCTTCTTGCAAATCAGTGGAATCGAAATTGGGGAGATGTATGTTTCTTGAATTACTCTCCAGCTTGATTAGCTGTTACTTAAGATATGTCTTAGCTAATGAACTAATATAATCTACTAAACCGCAGGATGGTTACTTCAAAATCAAGAGAGGGACAAACGAATGCGGGATTGAAGATCATGTTACTGCTGGTTTGCCTTCTACCAAAAATCTTGTAATAGAAGAGGTGACTGACATGGGTGCTGATTTTTCATTATGAATGTATATACAGTATTACCTTAACAGTTAGATTTTGTGTTGGCAATATATCAATCCAAATACTGAAATGTAAATATGTTTATTTTATCAATGCATGCCACTCGGTTATTTGCATCTAAATTTGTCAGTGAAAGATAGATATTTGAGAGTGGGTAAGTGTTGTAACTCGCAAATAGAATCTAATAGCAAATAACGAGATAAGGATTAGTCGATGAGATTCAGCATATTGTGTCTATGTCTCTGGGAAGCTGAAAACACAAATCGGGAATGAGTGATAAAAGAAAAATATTCATTTTACAAATTAGAAGTTAACTTGTTCTCCTATAAGGCAACAAATTTAAATATATTTAAAAAAAATTCCAAATACTATTGTCTATTAGCAAAGAACCTTTTAAAAAACTCATTGGGTGGTGATGTGTGGATCGACTAGATGCATGATATTTTCGAGGTACAGAAAAATATCTACAGACCGATCTATTTTTGGAATTTGAACAAACGAGTCTGTCTAATTTTGTTGGGTGTGCTGGTCTTGTCCTCTTATGATTTTCTTTTTTTTTTGTCAAATCTATCCCATCACTTTGGACGCAAAGCCAATGTCACAAGGCAAAATTTTCGTCCATTATACGCATTGCACATTGCTCAATTATCAGCCCGTCCCTTTGACAAACTAATTTACGTATTTGTCTTTTTTTGAATTAAAAAGGGAATTTATGGAAAACAAAAAAAAATTAATTATTTTACAATGACAATATTACAATTTGCCACATCATTTTATATTGTTTAATCAAATTACTTTTTTAATAAAAACTAAAACAAACTGTTCTTTTTTTGTTTGATTGAATGTTTTTGAAATTGAAATACTTACATTTTTTTTTTGTATATTTTTCTACATTTAATTGCACCAGGGAGCTTCACATTTTTGTAGTTATAATTTTGAGTGTAAATAAGCAAACATCTAAGAAAAAAACATCTTCATTGGTGTTAGTTTTACATATATTTTATTTTGTTACACTCAAATTATATGAATTTAGTTTAAATATTTATCTTTGTCTACGTTTAAGTTCAGGCAGATTAAGTAATTTAGGTAACATATTTGTATGTAAAATAAAAAATATGATGAAATTAGCAAAAAGTAAAAATCTTTATTCACTTGTTTTGATTAAATTTATTTATTATTTATTGATTTATCCGTGTATGTGCATCGCACCACCAACCCAAGTTGCGTACGCCAAGATAAAAAAAAAAAAAAAGATAATTAATTAATGTATGTATGTACTATAAATAGAAGCTCTCATTCTAAGATTCTTTTCATTCTTGTATCCATCCACAACTCAAACGATCAAAATGGCTCCAACAATTCTGCCCCTGGCAACCTTATTTTTAGTTTTATCCGCTTCTTTTCTTTTGGTATTTTTCTCTTCTTCACTTTCATTTCTACTTACGATTTCATTGATCATGCTCCGTTCTTTTTTATATTACAACGTTGTTGACTATTGACAGATCGTTGAGGCGGAAACGGATCAACTTACTGAACTCAAGCTTAGTTCTCATATCCTTCAGGTAACAATCAATGTTTGAATTTTAAATATATATGTGATTGA
The DNA here is from genome assembly GCA_037974295.1 of Cicer cuneatum. Classification (NCBI taxonomy): domain Eukaryota; kingdom Viridiplantae; phylum Streptophyta; class Magnoliopsida; order Fabales; family Fabaceae; genus Cicer; species Cicer cuneatum. The sequence goes on along the minus strand of JBBPBO010001986.1, from coordinate 69,582,214 downwards.
TGAATTAATCTTTTTAACGGTATTATTATTATTATTATTATCACGCAGGAGTCTATTGCTAAGCAGATTAACGAAAACCCAGGGGCAGGATGGAAGGCTGCTATTAATCCTCGTTTCTCCAATTTTACAGTTACACTTCAATTTCTCCAACATACTATTTTCATTTGTAGTATTTTTCTGTTTTAGTCTTAGTTTTTTCTTTTCTTTCTTTTGGATTTTAGTCTTTAAAATATAGAAATAACTTGTTTTTGATTCTTATTCTTTTGGCCTTTTCGTATTAAATTAATTAAGTTTATGTAATGGTATAAACACTTACGATATTTTTGGGAGAACTTATCAAAATCATTTATAAATTATTACATATTCCTTTTTAGCTTATTTCTAGAAGCTTTTTAGGATAATTTATGAGAAATAACTTAAAACTTATATAAAAACAGTTTTATTTTACTTTATCTTCTATAATAGAAATATTTTATACACAAACACTTTTATAATAAGGGAAATGCTAACAAGGGGCATTTGTTAAGAATCTAATGTAGAAAAAAAAAGTCTTAGAAGTTGTGTAATTCATATTTGAAATTGTAAAAAATTGAAAAAAAAGGTCTTAGAAGTTGGACTATTGATTTTGGTCATCACATACAAACTATATAAATATAAATTTTAACACAAACAAAAAAATTGTTATTAATAAACGGTGATACTAATGACTATTTTTATAACAATCATAGATGTGATTTGAACTTTGTCCTTTGAGGTTATAAAATCAAGTTCTAACCACTGAGGTGACACAGAAAAATATAATGAGAGATTAAAACAAAAAAAAAAGTAAATTTTCTTATGTTTTTTAAGATTATAAACCAAATAAAAAATTTATATGGACAAAATTGATATTTAAGTCTTTATTAATTACCCTTTAAAGAGCATTTCACTTGCACATACTTAGTTGCATGATATGTATGTTTTGAGTATGAAAGGCATTGTGTTTGATGCACAGGTTGGACAATTTAAGCGCCTTCTTGGAGTCAAACAAACGCCTAGGAATGAACTGATAAATACACCTATTGTAACTCATCCAAAATCATTAAAATTGCCAAAGGCTTTTGATGCAAGGACAGCTTGGTCTCAGTGTAGCACTATTGGAAGAATTCTTGGTCATCACCTACTTTCTCCTTCTCTTTATCTTTTTAAATACTGCATTTTGCAACTGGTGCTGACTCTTCTTTTTCATTATTGATAACATGGATTGCTGAACCTATTTTCTCACTAAAGATCAGGTAGTTATCTTATTTCCTCATTTTAGCTACTTTTCTTATGTTCAGGATTCACTGTGCTTCTCTGACCATGAAGTTCTTAATTGATATTTGTGCTGATTATGATTCAGGGTCATTGTGGTTCTTGTTGGGCATTTGGTGCTGTTGAATCATTATCCGATCGTTTTTGCATTCATTTTGATGTGGTAAGTAAACTTTTCACCGAAGCAATTAAGAAACTTTTTCTTATTATGTGTAGTTGTGTGCATATTCACCATAAATATGTAGACCTTTATCTCTATGCACAAACATACTTGAGGGACTTGACCTTTTGAAATAGGAACTAACATTATTGTTATTGTTGTGTATGACTCATAGTTTGGTGATAAGTAGGCAGGTTGCTTGAATAAGTGGGCAGGGGTAGTGTTGTAGTTTAGACTGTAGTATTTAAACACAAGTTGTAATTTGTAACCCTAAGCATGAATAATAGATAGGAACTGCAACTACTCTGCAATCACTAATTGGAGACGTAAGTATAATTGGTCGAACTTCGTAATCAAACCTTGTGTATTCTTTGTTTGCATTTTTCTTATCTGTTTCTTTTGAACCGGATTTTTTGTTCTAGCAATCCTATATGTTCAATTGCAGAATGTATCCCTCTCTGTTAATGACCTTCTTGCATGCTGCGGCTTTCTTTGTGGGTCTGGATGTGATGGGGGGGATCCCCTTTCAGCATGGCGATACTTAGCTCAACATGGTGTTGTCACTGAAGAGGTAACAAATTTTCATTCGCTTCATTGCTTAGTAGAGACTATATAATTCTAGCCTTTTTCTTATGGTCTGTAACTTTTTTGCATCTGCTAGTGTGATCCATACTTTGATCAAATTGGATGTTCTCATCCTGGTTGTGAGCCAGCATATAAAACTCCCAAGTGTGTTAGAAAGTGTGTAAATGGAAACCAACTTTGGAAGAAATCAAAGCACCAACTTTGGAAGGAGTCAAAGCACTTTAGTGTCAAAGCATATAGAGTCAACTCTGATCCTGAAGATATCATGGCAGAAGTTTATAAGAACGGGCCAGTTGAAGTTGCATTCACTGTTTATGAGGTAAAAATGAAAGCTTTCGCCCACTCTTTTGCAATTAAACTTTGAAGTTACAGTGGATTTTTTTTAAGATGAGTATTAGTCTTTCAAGGTTTTTGAGTAAGACACCTTAATGAAATACTGATAAAAGTTGAAAAATGAGTGGTTTGGTAAGCTACAAGAAAAATTGAATCAATAACAAAGTCACATCACAGCTAATATTACAAAGCAGTGGGCTGGGAGAAAGCATTGCGTTTGGCCACCATGTTATTGAAAAAAAGTCTACAGACTATGAGCAGCGATTACACATGTTACTAATTTTCTAATTAGTTGGAATAGTATAAAGAAATATATGTAAGACAGTAAGAGGAAACTGATTTATTATTTTATTGAGGCAGAGGAAACTGATTTTAAAGCAACAATTTTTGTCACAAACTACTAAAAACTGTTTGAAAATCTAGATGTTCAAGACGGCTCGATAACTGTCATAGACACATGCTAAGTTTCTAGCGCTGTCACTTTCCCTGTTACTCCTGTTTGGGTTGGTTGGCGCACTTAACAACCTCAAGTCTCCCATTAACTTAATGCTGTTCCTTCCTTCTATGCCATGTCATAATATATGCCATATACCTCCTCACAAATTAGATTTGTGTTATATTATATTCCTTTTCCTTTCTTTTCTTTTATTACTTTATCTCTTTTATTTTTTCCCATTTCATTTGTCAATTGTCATTTTTTGTGCTTCGAGATAGAAGATACAGTTTTAAGTTAGAAACTAGTATTCTGAATCAGAACTATTGGGGACACAACATAACACTCCTAAAAGTAAACAGGCCTTACTATACAACATGGACCTATTGTGTGTTCCATGTATCACACCCCAACTTTTAAGCAACTTCAGCGGACTTATGAGTCATGGATTTACTTTATGAAAACATGGACATTTAGTAGTCTTCTATAAATGGTTGGTTACTGCTAGGAGGATTTTCGCTATTGAGTGAGTGCCTCACTAGTCCTGTTCAAGAATGGGGACTCTCCTTTTAATTAGGCTGGATTGTTGGTTGCTTAGTGACTTGTGTGCTGCATATGTGTACGACTGCAACTTTCTATACCAGTTATAAGACATGAATATATCAATATAGGCCTCCTTCTCGTTTAAGCTATGAATATAGCCCCTCTTTGTCAGTGACCTTTCAATTAACAAAAAATATTTGGGACCGTTCTCCCATCCTTTTTGTTGAGTATGACTCATAGTTTACTGATAAGTGGGCAAGTCACTCGAGCTCCCAATGATACAGTTTAGGGTAATCTTATAAACTAGATTGTAATATTTAAGCACAACTTGCAATCTGTAACCTTAAGTTTGAATCATAATTGAAAAGTACTACAGTCGCTCTGTTGTCAAAGACGCAGACACAATTGCTCGAAGTCCGTGATCAAATCTCGCATGTTCTTTGTTTGTGTTTTTCATATCTATTTTCTTTTGAACCGGGGTTGAGTTTCCATCACTTTTGCATACCTTTGACTCCTTTGATCTATTGACAGGATTTTGCTCACTACAAATCAGGAGTTTACAAACACATCACAGGTTATGCTCTAGGCGGTCATGCAGTAAAGCTGATTGGATGGGGAACAAGTGACGATGGAGATGACTATTGGGTATGTGGACAATAACTGGTTCATGATTTTAAACCACAACCACTTGCAAATAAATGCTTCTATTGAGAATTTATACATGCTGATTGTGTACTTTTCACTGTTTCAGCTTCTTGCAAATCAGTGGAATAGAAACTGGGGAGATGTATGTTTCTTTATTATTCTTCAGCTTGAATAGTTGTTACTTAAGATATATCTTAGCTAATGAACTAATTTAATCTACTAAACCGCAGGATGGTTACTTCAAGATCAAAAGAGGGACAAACGAATGTGGGATTGAAGGAGAAGTTACTGCTGGTTTGCCTTCTACCAAAAATCTTATAAGAGAGGTGACTGACACGGATGCTGATGCTGATGTTTCATCCTGAATGTAAATATTGTATTACCTTAACAGTTAGATTCGGTGTTGGTATTAAAAATTCTGCAACAAATGTTGTCTGTTATATCATATGTATGTCTGTTTTAAGGGGAATGATCTAAACTATGACTATGATGATGTTTGGAAGACGGTATGCTTCTGTGGTTTATGCATGAGCTACAAGAAAATTCTTGCTGCTACTAGGATCCTTCACACGAAATAAGAGGCTAGTTAGAACAGCCGTAGCCCGTACTTATACTAGCTAAGCTCGTTGAGCTCTATGCATATTCTTCTTGTATCTTTGTAGACTCTATTTATAGCTCGAAATGTATTACATTATTAATTAAATTGTTTACATTTGAATGTTTGTTGAAAGTTTATTATGTTTTCAATTTTTGCTTTTAATGTCACATTAGAGTTTGTCTAGATAGACTTTATGTAGGCGTTTACAGGGAGAAAAAAAAGAGAAGTTAATTGTATGTTTGGTATGACTTTTACAGTAAAATTATGTCTATAGCTCTTTAAGTTTAATTTCTTGAATTTATCCTTTTTTTTTTAGTTGATTCTTTATATTACTTTTCGATGTCTTTTTTTTAGGAGTTTTGCTAAAAAAACACATGTAGCAGTTTAATGGCACAATTACATGTGAGCTTGATCTTCTTACCTCTCCTATATCCCAAACCTAAACCCATCAAAACTCCCAAAAAAAATTTAAAATAATAATAATAATAGTAGTAATGTTCCAAATTGCTTCATGAGATTAACATGTAGTGAGTGTGTCCTCTTCAAACATATCTTGTGGTTAACAAATTTTGGGACGAGTTCTTCTGCCAACTAGACATTCCAATAAACCACAACCATTAGTTATAGTTTCTTCAAACCCATAAATTTAGGGGAAAAGATTGAGGATCACATAAACCTAGCTTTCGACAAAACTTAAAACATCAATTAGTAGAACAAAAACTCCATTTTTGGAATCATGCATTTTTTGTGAAAGTTTGGTAAAGATTCAACCAAACCTAAAACATCCATTACTAGAACAAAGACCCCGTTTTTAAAAAACTCAATTTTTTTATTTTTAACTTTGACCGCAAAATTTCTAGATCTAAAAGAAGATTGATGAAACGTGAGGTTTGAAAAATCCCAAAATATATGGCCACCATGTACCAATTAGGATTTATGGATTTTAATTTTTCTGATTGATTGAATATTCTAGTTCTGATGAATTTTTTGGTTCATCAACGGATACCAGGAAAAGAAAATAGAGTTAATTACAAGAGGGAGAAGATTACTTGTGAGGAAAAAACTTAAAAAGATTTATTTGGAAAAGCACATAATTTAAAGGACTAATCTAATATATATTTACAAGTCATGTCGTTTATATACATCAAATATCTAATGGTCATATGTGTATTTTGTATCGTGAATTCAAAAAGGGTAACTTTGTGTTTTGAAACGTAAAAAGACTGGTTCGAAAGAAAAAATAATATTAAAGAACTAATTTAAAAAATAAATAAAATTTGAAGAACTATAAATATAATTTTTTTTATATTTGATTGTAGTTAGAATTTTGGAGTCAATAGGTGTTGTGAGATATTTCTACCATTTAAGTTCTTTGAATACTCTATTTCTATATGTGAAATTAATTTTAGAATCGACAATAAAAGATTAACTTTTTTCGCATTAAATAAACAATTCTAAAAATCAAATTCATTCTTTTTTTTTTTTTTAAGGAGAGTTGCGTTATAACTCTTTCAAAATACTATATTGGCGAATGTCTTTTACTTAATGAAATAAATGTGTGGTTTAAATCCCCAATTATTTTGAAGCTCTTAAAATTTTGATTTTTACGAAATTATCAGTCTCTTTTTTATTAATTTAGATTATTTCAATTATTCAAAATTTTAAAATTGAATTAATAAATTGTTTTGAACATTCTTTAACTTAAAATTCATCAATTTAAATATAAATTTATATTCAAAATAAAAGAATTTCTATTCAACCTTAATTGTAATTTTGGCCCTCTTATTATATCTTACAGAGAATTTTGAACTCCACATTTTAAATACGGCAATTTTGATCCTTCAAATTTATAAATTTTTGAAATTGAACTTTGTTTCTCAATTTTTAATGATATGGCAAATTTTTAATTCACATGATAACAAAATTAATTGTGCAGCTAGACCACGTAACATTTTTTAAATATTTTATAATTTTAAACACTTTTATTTAGTTTTTATCATAACTTTGAACACTTTTAACTATTACACTGATGTTGAATCAAAATGTATTATTTTGCCACACTTTTTTTTTTAATTTAAGAAATGCAATGAATTTAAGCTTGTACATATTCTCAACGTTCCTTTTTTAACCGACTATAGTTTCTAGAACTAGATATATGTGGTTCACATGCATGCCAATTAAGTTTGATGTTTAATTTCCTATTACATTCTTGATTTTCGTTGAGGTTGAAGATGTTAGTATTTTTAAACATATGTAAATTTTTAAGGTGATTATTTTCTTAATGTAACAAACACACCTTAATAAGTATTAAGAATGAAAGTGATGAAACAATGATCTTCCTAAAATAAGAAAACAACACAAATATAAAAGAATGAAAGTGATGGAACAATGATCCTATTAAAATAGAACTAAAAAAATGGAGAAAAGCAACGCAAAAATATAGCTAAATGATTTGTCAAAACAACACAAAACAATTGTCCTTGTCCATTAGAATAATTCTTTTTTAAAGGCTAAAGATATATTAACAACTCTTCTCAGACATTAGATACATACAAATGAGATGAAAATGTACACAAAGATTCACATGAATCACTATTAAGAAGTTTAATTCAAATCTCTCAATAAAACCAAAGAGCAAAATCACTAGTCAACACAAAAACAACACAAAACCATCAGTTAATTAATTGCAAGTTAACTAAAGTCCTAAAGTGTATAATTTTGTGTGAAAGTATGGATTAGCTTTTTTTGGACCCCAGAGCATGGATTAGCTAGTCAACTTTTTTTTGGGGTCTGTAGCTAGTCAACATTCTATATATAAAATTAGTTGTTCTCCCAACATGGCTTTCACGTTCTTTTTAACTTTTCCATTAAGCTTAAGTTACTTCCACCTGTCTTTCACAAGCGCGTTATTTAATTATATTAAGTTAAATCAACTTACATATCTCTCCTAAAGAAAATTAACTTATTTCGTTCAAAAGAAGAAAGGAATCAATAATATTTTATTTATTTTTTTACTAAATGAATCAATAAAGTTGACAAATATTTTATTTTATAAAAAAGTAGAGTTTAAATGTTTCACATAATTAGTTTGACATTTCAATTGTGTAATATTTAAATAAATTAATTATCATTTATAATATTTTAAAATATTATTAAAAATAATAAAATATAAAATTCTCGAAGAACTATACTAAAACTTAAGAAAATATTCCTAAAGAATAATGTTCATAAATATCAATTTATATTATTTGATAAGTAAATAACGTGTGCAATTAAAATCACATTTTTTAACAAGTATTCCCATGGCAAGTACGAGAGTTTCTCAAGGTTTATTTTAAGGGTTACTAATGTAATTGAGTTAGTGTATTACATATATTAGAAAATGATTATTTTAATGTAAAATTAAAAAAATTATTGTAATAGTAATAATATTACAAAGTTTAACGGATACGTAATTATAGCATAAAATAATTTGACATTGACATTGAATAAAAAATTATTTATTTTGTCATTGATATTTGGCCAACTTGTTTAAATGACTAATTATTATTGTCAAACTTTAGTGAATCTATTACATTACTGTGCCTTTATTTAAAAAACAAATGAACCAAGACCAAAAAGACCAAAAAACAAATAATGATTCATACCAAAGTTTTATTTTTAACTAAAATACAATATTTATTCATTTAAATTGATAAAAATTACATATAATCGAAAACATTACAATTCAAAATAGATGAATCTGTTAATAAACTTACAGCAGACAAGTTGATAGCACACAATGGAAAAATGTCTAGAAATGTAACAAAGTCTACAAATATGATATAATTGAGGTGTACAGAATATCTATGTCTCAGAAGTTGTAACATTGATGATGTCAAAACCATTAATTAAATTTGTACTTAATCAAAATTAATCTATCAATTTGAACAAAAAAACAATGCAATAAAACAAAATAACAAAACGTTGTACCAAAACGATGAACAAACACAATATTGAGACAACAAAATTATGAAAAAACACAACAAATAAATTAAATATGTATAAAAATCACTTAATTAGATAAAAGTGAATAAAAAATTATTTATATGGGTGATTTAAGGTCAAAAATTGGCTTTAAACCACTCATCTTAGGTGAAAAACTAATAAATGATGAAAAAAATCAAAAGGAAGGAGGAAAATAGGTTCATAGGTCATTTTTTAAGGTGTATATTATTACGATTATGATTATATTTTTTGTTTGACAGAAAATGGATCAGTGTCATATCTCAAGTGTAATATAATTATTATATAATTAGATTAAATGGCACATGTGGTCTATTAACTTAATTTCAATTAATGTTTTAGTTATTTATCTTTCTTTTTTTCCGATTTGATCATTTATTTTAATTTTAAGTGACAATTTGATCTTTTATGTTTTAAAATGTCAACAATGTTATTTTTTTTAATAAAAATTCATTAAAATTTTCAACCAAAACCCATAAAATTAATTATATTCTTCAATATAATACAAATTTCATCAAATTCGTAACTGAAATTTTCAAATAAACTCATATTTCTATCTCTAACAATATCAAATAAAGAATGAAAATATGAGTTTATTTAAAGATTTGAGTTACGAATTTGATGAAATTTATATTATATTAGAGAATATAATTAATTTTCTGAAATTAAGATTTAGCCATATAATTATATAAAAAAAAAAGATAATTATCAAGCACTTGGATAATCCTAAATATAATAATAAATAACTTGTGTTAGACCACTAATAAAAAAAATATATTGATTTGTATTATAACGTAAAATTCTATTTTATATAAATATAATAAATAATATAATTTTTTTGAAATAACATAAGTTACGTTCTTTACAACATAGTAACTAGTTCTCAATACGAGTTAAGTGAACTCAATTAATTATTTGCACTATTTAAAACATTATTATGTAATATAATCTATCAAAATTATTGCTCGTTAAAATGCATATTTCGGTCATATACATCGTTGTGATAAAATAAAAAACATCATTCATATTTGATGTAATTTTTCATTTGTCAATAAAAATCAAACTCTAAATTTAAAATCAAATATATTTTTAAAAAACCTAATCTAAAAATTCCCATATAAGCCTTAACATGTGTTTCACCGACCTCATGCATTAAACATAATAGTGAGTCACACATATAGTTTGTATCTTCATATTTATTTTTAGACAGCAGAACTATAATAGGAGCAATTGTATCACGCCACATATCCTAACCATAATTCTTTTCATTAAACCATAAAAGTTTGTTTTCTCAATGTTTCATCCCAAGAAACAAGACAAAAAGACATTGGTAATATAAGTTTTATCTTTATTTTATAGGATTAAATTCAGAGTTTTAATAAAAAATATTCAGAAGATTATCATTTAGTAGTATATTCGAAAGTAATGAAATATAGTTAAAAAAGTGCAATTATTATTTTTTAAATGCGAATATTTAGCAGTATATCTAAAAGTTATGAATTTGTTTTAAAAAATGTTAGAATGATGTTTATTTTTAAGTAGTTAGAAAATTAATATTAACTTAAAATTATATTTAAAAATTATTTATAATTTATTTATTTTGATGATTTTAAATAAAATAATTTAATTTTTTGATATTTTATTCCATAAAAATATAATATTTATAATAATTTAAGTTATAAGAATACTAAAAAGGAAATAAAAAATAAATTTTGAATAATTTTTTTAATTTTAAAGTTTAAATTACACAACTTTTAATGTTTTTTTTTATATTTAAATTATTAGCAAATGTACTTATAATTTATTAACATTTTTTTAATTAGTGACTCAATTTTTTAAAACTACGAAAATGTTAAGACGATATTGTGTGAGATAAATATACATCAACTATTATTTGTATTAAAGGACATATATGCATATATAAGAAGCAGTGGGACGAATTGTACAATATAGTTGACATAATTATTTATATTCAACCTTATCCACGTGTGTAAAGTATACTATATTTGAAAGAGAAGAAAGCAGAAAGCATATTTAAATTCAATCTGATCCGGTTCCCGTTTACAAGGAAATAAAGGACCACTAATAAGATGGCTTCTTAGCAATGCGCATTCAATGCCACCGTGGCAAAATAAATAACATTAAAGATTCAAAAAGCATAACCCGTCCAAACAAACGCGCTTTCAAATGCAGGGGTTTACACAATCATTTTTTAACAGAATTAGAAAATAGTACTAGTATGCAGAACATATTAAGCTATTAATTAATTAATTAAAAAAAATGAACAACCATTAGCGTTTTTAAGTTCCATATTTTTTTTAGATATTGTGTCTCCTTTATTTAATATTTTGCTGTAAAAAGATTGTATCAAACTAAATCTCCCTCTTCTTTTAATTCATTAATTTATCCTCTTCTATAAAAAAACTTTTTCAAGTTTGAGCACTAAATTATGTAAAAAGCATTTGTAAAAAAAAAAAAATGTAAAAAAACATACATCTAAAAGGCCATCCATAATAGGAGGTGTTTTATTAATAAACACTATATCAAAAGAAAATTAGGTGTTTGATAAATATAGTTACTATCTCTCATCCGTTTTAGAAATTCTACATAATAAATTATATTAAAATAAATTAGTATTGTTAAAATGTGATAATATTAAATTATTGGTGTGATCCATTTAATATATTTTTTTGAATTATTAGGTTGGAGATAATAATACTTATTAAGATTAAAAAAATTATAAAATAAGTGAGATATACTTAACTCATTTAAACATCAATTTTAAAAAACTCTATTATAGATGCTCAAATAGTAGTAATTTTATTTGAATGCTTAAATGGATTCCACAATTACATATTACTCGTTATTTTGTAATATTAATAAACACTTAATTCCTCAAATCTAATGCTTCTAATAAAATTTATTACATATATTTATTTAACAACTTTATATCATTATTTTAATACAATACATTAAGCGAGGTCGAAAAAAAGAGAGAGAATTTATAGAACTACTCCAACCATCTTATTAATCTAGTCATGGGCACCTATTAGGTGGTGGTGTCTATTGGACCCACTGTAGATGCTTTGAACATATTAAGCTATTAATTAATTAATTAATAAATGAACACGCTAAACATATTTGAGCAAAAATAAATGAATAAACGAAGAACGATTAGCATACTTAAGTTCGATCACAATCACACATACCATCACAGAAAACACACGTTTCTATAACTCTCTCTTGGCTGGGTCACTCACGCTTTTCACGTTGTTGTAAGTAAAAGGGTTTTTCGGTTGTTGGTATTACTGCTTTCACAAACCCTCTCAATTCTAATTCCATAATTTTCCCGGAAAATCCACCTGGAAAAAAGTAGAAGAAAAAGAAGTAGAATAAAGAATGAAGTAAAATTGAAGCCTGCTAATTCCAAAAGCATGTATAAATAAATTCACTGAAAGGTGATAGATAAGAAATTAACATTATACTACTTCACATTATAGTCGTTCATCATCATCTTCTTCTTCTTCGAATTTGTGCATTAGCGCGTGGTTTCAAGCGAGTGAATGAGCGTGATTCAATGTCGAGAGTAGTGAAGGAACCAGAGGAGGTGATGAGAATGAGAGAAGGTTCGGTACTCGGAAAGAAGACTATTCTGAAGAGTGACCATTTTCCTGGTTGTCAGAACAAGCGTTTATCTCCTCAGATCGAAGGTGCTCCCAATTATCGTCAAGCTGAGTCTCTGCATGTTCATGGTGTTGCAATCCCAACTGTTGATGGAATCCGAAATGTTCTTAATCACATTGGTGCTCGTTTACAGCAAGTTCTTTGGATTAGCCTTCGTGAAGAACCGGTATGCTAGTATTTATTATCATCATTATAGCTTCTTTGTTTTATGTTTTTATTAAGTTTTTTAAATTTTCATAAGTGTTCCTACAAAAATAGTACTTAAGTGTATGATTGGTTACACTTTTGGAGGATGCAAATTTGATTCTAGGAGTGTACAATTGCTTTGACATGTTTACATGTTTTTCGAGTATAATTGATTTTGCTTCTAAAATTGATACTAACTTAAAGCCAACTTTTGCCTCTACAGTTGATTTTTAGCCTGCGATGATTTATTGTTGAACTCACTTTTACATTAATGTATTCAAACATAAATCACTTTACATTTAAATCATTTTTAAGCAAAATCAATTTTACAAAACTATTCATTCAAAATTAATTTATGTCACTGCAAAACCGAACACACACTTAACTCATTTTTTCGCTTTTTTGTAACTATCATGAAGTGGTGGTGATTAGTAAATAATAATGCTCTAATAAGTAATAACATTCTCCCCGTCGTCTCTCCTAACTTTTTATTTTCTTTTTTTCTTTGTTGATATCAGCTTGTGTACATTAATGGTCGCCCTTTTGTTTTGCGTGATGTGGAGAGACCATTCTCCAACCTTGAGTATACGGTATATGCCCTTGATTTATTATTATTTCGCTAGTTCTTTTATGCCAGTATATAAGATTTTAAATTGTTGTCGCAATTAGGCTGTGATCATTGATAGTGAGGAAAAATTCATTCAGACAATGCGGCTGATGTAATTGCAGTTGCGACGTGGTTGTAGAAATCTCGAAAATCTTTGTATTGCAGCTGCAATTGCGGCTATGCTTAATTTAAAACTATATGTATGTAGGTTGTTCTATGCTGGCTGTCAACCTAGTGGAACAATCAGCAATTGGGGGTTGACTTGTTTCGGTTGAATTGCATGCATTACTGTTTTGGCGTCTAACTTATGTGGGACCTGTAATCAATCAGGGAATTAATAGGGAAAGGGTAGAACAAATGGAAGCTCGTTTGAAAGAAGACATCCTGTTGGAAGCTGAAAGGTATTTCTCCGGTGCCACGCTGTATTTGTCTCTAACTTGTCACGCTGAGTTCATGGTTGTTTTTATTCTTTACTAGCAATCTTAATTTTACATCGACTTAACAGATATGGAAATAAGATCCTTGTGACTGATGAACTGCCCGATGGTCAAATGGTGGACCAATGGGAACCAGTGTCATGTAATTCTGTGAAGACGCCATTAGAGGTATGGGTGAAACTTGTTTAGAATGGGAATGCGAGAGTATTTAATCAGTTTCTCCTGCTAAAATTGCATCAGAGTTGTTTTCTTTTTTGTAGGTGTATGAGGAATTGCAAGCGGAGGGATACCTTGTTGATTATGAACGTGTTCCTATAACTGATGAAAAATCGCCTAAGGAACTTGACTTTGATATTTTGGTAAGTTCTTTGCATCATATTTTTTGTGGAAGCTTCTGAATAAATTTGTTTGCAAGAAAATAATGATTCATCTTGTTTTTTTCTACTCTTTTGTTTTATGCTACCGTCATAGGCCTCACAATCTGAACATATAGTTTTTGTTACAATTAAGGAGTTGGGTAATGCAGTTAACTTTAATTTTTAGTCTAATCATTGGACTGCTGATAGACAATGCTTAAGGTTTTTTATTTGTTATAGAGAGGCCTCATATTTATAATCTTAGAAAACTTATTTATTTAATAAGTTTCCCGAAACCAATGATTTCTTGTATCTTAGCTACTCTTAAACTTTGATTTTAGGTACATAAAATTTCTCAAGCTGATGTAAATACTGAGATAATTTTTAATTGTCAAATGGGGCGTGGACGAACGACAACTGGAATGGTCATCGCAACTTTGGTCTACCTCAATCAAATTGGGGCCTCCGGTACTTTTATTTATTTCTTTATTTATTCACTTTTCTGATTTTATTGTTTATTTTCTTTCGCTTATGGCATTTTTTTGTCAAAGAAGTTTAGTTCCATATATACTGAGAAACCCTTATTTAAAGTTATTATTAAGACCATTGCTTGGAAATAAAATTGAAAAAAATTCCTATTTCCTAGCATTATGCCATCTCTTTTTAATGGTTTCCTTTAATTTATTCTAACTCTTTTGTCATTAAGTAAAAATCATAAGGAGTACAAGTGGATTTTCCATTAACAAAAATAGGTGGTTTATGTTATTACATGATAGGGATTCCAAGAAGCAATTCGATTGGTAGAATTTTTCAATCTATGACCAATGTTGCTGACCATATGCCTAACTCGGAGGAGGCAATTCGCAGGGGAGAATATGCAGTCATAAGAAGCTTGGTTCGGGTGTTAGAGGTACTGACTTTAAATTTGACATTTATTTGTATAAGATGAGAATATATTCTTGTTGTTCTAATTTGCTAACATGTTTCAGGGTGGTGTTGAGGGGAAAAGACAAGTGGACAAAGTCATTGACAAATGTGCTTCAATGCAGGTATCTGTTTTTAATGATTCTGATCTTGTGTTACTCAAAAATAACTTCTATATTAGTTGTTTGTACAGTCACTTAGAATGTTTTGAATTTCTTAACATGTATCTTGTGGGTTGAATCTTCATATTTTTAAAATTGCCTCATTTAATCCTTGTCTTTCTTGAACTTCAGAATCTGCGTGAAGCAATTGGCACCTATCGCAATAGCATTCTGCGACAGCCAGATGAGATGAAAAGGGAGGCATCACTTTCCTTTTTTGTGGAGTACTTGGAGAGATACTACTTTTTAATATGTTTTACCGTGTACCTTCATTCAGAAAGGGATATATTCCATTCTAGTACTGCTGGTCACAGTAGTTTTTCTGATTGGATGAGAGCAAGGCCTGAACTCTACAGCATTATTCGCAGGTTAAAAATTTAATAACTGTGTGAGGTCTATGTTTTGTAACTTTTCTTTTTGATTTCTCTTATTAGGCCTGTGGAGTGTGGATCTATATCTGTTGAGTTTGACTTGTGAATTGTGTATCTAGCCAAGATCAAGAATGTTACTGAACTGATCTCGCTTTGACTTTCAGACATGATTTTTCATGTTGTGGTCTGAGGTCCTGCTCACCCATGTAATGTGGTTCCAGTATTAATGAAATACTTGGGTTGATTGCTTTTAGGATCACCAGAATCAACCAATTAGGCATTTAGTTTACAAATACAATCAAGATTTGTACATGCGCTAATTGGGATATAAAATTGGAATTAGCCTCTGGTAGCGGTTGTGTGTTATTAATTGTGATGATGCGTCGGTATGTAGGAAGGCTTCTTGTTTGGCTGCATGACAGATTATTTAAGGCATGAAATGTTAACTTTTCCCTGTTTCACTGAATAAAACAGCAAAGAGCTGATTTTATTATTGGAATCCTACTCCTGGTATTATTTTAAAAACAAAATGGCCAACATTTATAACATTTCTAGAAATCATTTATAAAAGAGCGGTCTAGAGATAGTTATACGAACTTGAAAAAGTTACATATAAAATTTCATTCCCATCTCATGGGAATGAAAACCTTGAGAGTGCGAAAGTTATTTTTTCTTGAGGATCTTTATATACTGTATTAAATTGTAATAAACACGAGAAGACACATTCCCTATCCATATATTCTTGAGAATGTGTTCAGATGACTTGAAACAAACACACCCATTGATTTGGACATTATGCTTTGATTCCATTCTTCCTTTTTACCCTGAAAACATATATCTTTTTCAGTTTCCTTTTTTTTTCTTTATCATCGTTAATCTGACAAGAAGCACCAAGGATTGAGATGTCCATCATGATTATATTTTATAGAGTTTTCCTTTACTAATTTTCACCAGAAGCTTCCATATATCTTTGTTTATCTAATATTATCCCTTAACATACTTTCTTACGTAAATCTTTTCATCATATTGTTGGACAATCTTTACCAATTGGGTTCTAACTTGTTTATTTGCGTGATGTTATGTCTATCAATATTTGGCATGACTCATAACAATTGGCACTGCAGGTTACTCAGGAGAGATCCAATGGGTGCACTTGGATATTCAAGTTTGAAACCATCTCTAAAGAAGATAGCTGAATCAACTGATGACCGGCCTTCTGAGATGGGTATAGTTGCTGCCTTGAGAAAAGGCGAGGTTCTTGGTAGTCAAACTGTTCTAAAAAGTGATCACTGCCCTGGATGTCAAAATCCATGTTTGCCAGAGAGAGTGGACGGTGCTCCTAATTTCCGGAAAGTTCCTGGATTTCCAGTTTTTGGTGTTGCAAATCCAACCATAGATGGTATCCGGTCTGTCATTCATAGAATTGGCAGCACTAATGGTGGGCGCCCTATACTTTGGCATAATATGAGAGAAGAGCCTGTTATTTACATCAATGGGAAGCCATTTGTTCTTCGTGAAGTTGAAAGACCATACAAAAACATGCTGGAGTACACGGTAAACATTACATTTGACATATCTTTAAAATAAACTTGAAGTTACAAAAGGGGGATGGAAAAGTAGACATTGTTGTCAGAAAAACTGGCTCATGGTTTGTAACCCAACTTTTTGTATAGCCTCTGAATAAGATGCCTATAATCTATATTGCAATTTAAGTTGTAATTGGTAGCAGGAACCATGTCCAAAAAACACTTCTTAGCCATGTGGTCCAATCCAGACCCCCTTCCAACCAAAGTATAATCTCATGGAAATGTAGCAGTCTAATTGAGAAGGATTATATCTAGTTGAGAAGTGTGAAAAAGGAAGGGTATTTACTATTTTCTTTGTTTACTGAGTTAGTCTTTATTTTAGCTCTTTCCACAAAATGTGTTGTGTCATTATATATATATTTTATAATTTTTTTTGGGAAAAGGATAGTTATTATGAATTGAAGTGGCACTAGTAGCCATTTTACTACCGTCTTCGAGGGGATTTGAACTCTGTCCCTTGAGGTTATAAGGCCAAACTCTTACCACTGAGTTGACTCTTCATGGACTGTTATGTCATTATAGTAGTGGGGTCATCTAATAGGACAAAAAGGTGTCTATTTGCTGAGGTATAACTAATACATGAAATGACACAAACTCATAATCTACCTGCTTGCTGAATACTGTCAAGCCCCTAACTTTGTCATGCAGCTCGGGAGTTGTTAATATATACATGATCAACTAATGCTTAATTGTCTAATGAGGTGAAATTAAGATGTCATTAGATACTGCTTTGAATTTCGTATTAATTTGGCATTTTCCCCCTTTTATTGGTGAATTGGAAGCTGTAATTTGTTCTTTCAGGGTATTGACCGTGACAGAGTGGAGAAAATGGAAGCTCGATTAAAAGAAGACATTTTAAGGGAAGCTAAACAATATAGCAGTGCCATAATGGTTATTCATGAAACAGACGATGGACATATATTTGATGCTTGGGAGCATGTTACCTCTAATGTGGTTCAAACCCCACTTGAAGTTTTCAAAATCCTGGAAGCTGATGGATTTCCCGTTAAGTATGCACGTGTACCCATCACTGATGGAAAAGCTCCTAAAAGTTCTGACTTCAATACGTTGGCAATTAATATTGCTTCTGCTGCAAAGGACACTACTTTTGTTTTCAATTGTCAGGTAGTTTCTTTATCTTTTATCTCTTATGCTTTATTCTTTTTGAACGCGTTCATTTAAGTTCATCCAATGGTCTTTTTGTCCTTTTAATTTCTAGCTGCTAATATCTCATTGATATAACAGATGGGTAGGGGCAGAACTACAACTGGTACTGTCATAGCATGCCTTGTGAAACTTCGCATTGATTTTGGTAGGCCCATTAAAATATGGAGTGATGATACGGCCCAAGAAGAATCAAATGGTGGTTCTTCAAGTGGAGATGAAGCTGGGGATTGTGTCACTGCATTGACCTCCAATACTTCGCAAATGGGGATAGATGAGAAACAAAATCGTGTTTTTGGTATAAATGACATTCTCTTGTTATGGAAGATAACCACATTATTTGATAATGGTGTTGAATGCCGAGAGGCCTTAGATGCTGTTATTGATAGATGTTCTGCACTTCAAAACATTCGTCAAGCTCTCCTACAATATAGAAAAGTATTCAATCAACAGCATGTTGAACCTAGGGTAAGGAGGGTGGCTTTAAATCGTGGTGCCGAGTACTTGGAGCGGTACTTCCGCCTAATTGCTTTTGCAGCATATCTTGGAAGTGAAGCATTCGATGGGTTTTGTGGTCAAGGAGAATCCAGAATGACATTTAAGGTTTGGTTGCATCAGAGGCCAGAGGTACAGGCTATGAAATGGAGTATCAGATTAAGACCTGGGAGATTTTTCACTGTCCCTGTAAATGTTTTCTACTCAAATGATTACTTTTCCACTATTCAAAGTAGGATTGCTTCAATAATGCCAATTTAAATTGTAGGAGGAGTTGAGAGAATCACAAGAGTCTCAGCATGGAGATGCAGTGATGGAGGCTACTGTCAAGGCCAGAAATGGTTCTGTTTTGGGGAAGGGATCCATACTTAAAATGTATTTCTTTCCTGGACAGAGAACTTCCAATCATATACAAATACATGGTGCACCTCATGTTTACAAGGTATATTTATTTATGAAAGTATTGCTAAAACAACTAACTATCATCAAATTTGTGATGCCATATGATAAGGCACTAAGGCTACACGTTCAGTGGGGACCTACCGGATCATCCAAGTGTAGGTAGAATTAGCACCTTTAATATGTTTGATGGGGTAAGTTTATATGGAAAAAAATTGTTGTCTGGTGTGGAGCTAGATTGCTTATCTGATCAGTTTGTTATCTTGTAATTTTACAAGTACATTGCACTGTTTTACATTAGTTGATTTTAGTCTGTATTGCTTCCACTCGATCAATATTTGAAATACAGATCATTTTAGCATATATTTATATTTTGAAAAATATTACCATACTATGGTTCGTATTATATGATACCGATACTTTCAATTTTAAAATGAGTGTTTCTTATGAAATTGCATCATGGTTTGACAATTGAGTATGTTGAACAAATATATAAAATTACTATTGAACCTGAAAATTATAAAAAAGATAAAATATAAAATAGATTTTCGTACAGCAGCTTCAGTTATCAATTTTCATGTTATTATCAATTGATATATATGTGGTATGATGAGTGTGAGAATCTCAATTTTTCAGGTTGATGAATACCCTGTATATTGCATGGCAACTCCAACAATCTCTGGGGCCAAGGAGATGCTAAAGTATTTGGATTCTAAGTCTAAATCTGCATTCCCTGCACGGAAAGTTATATTGACCGACGTAAGAGAAGAAGCGGTTGTTTATATCAATTCTGTTCCCTTTGTCCTTAGGGAGTTAAACAAACCTGTGGATACACTCAAGCACGTTGGAATCACAGGTCCTGTGGTGAGTCATCTTGTACAATAGTTTGTCTATTAGAATTAGAACATATTACAAAAGTAATTGTGTTGCACAACTCATGGTAACCGCAATGCAGGTTGAACACTTGGAAGCACGTCTGAAAGAAGACATACTGGCCGAGATTAGACAGTCTTGTGGGCGAATGCTACTACACCGTGAAGAATATGATCCCTCAACAAATCAGTCTGCTGTGGTTGGATACTGGGAAAACATTCTGGCAGATGATGTGAAGACACCAACAGAAGTTTATTCTCTTCTAAAAGATGATGGATATGATATTTTCTATCTGAGGATACCCTTAACAAGAGAGAGAGATGCCTTGGCCTCCGACATCGATGCAATACAGTACTGTCAAGATGAGTAAGTGTCCTTACTTGGAAGTATAAGGGTCTTTTAAAGTTTGCCAACATTTTTTATGTTGCACTCATTACACCATTCTAAATAGTATGTACATAGAATCATAGTTATTAACAATCATATCATAGAATTGTTAACAACCTATAGCTGTGGACAATTTGGCTGCCTTGCTTTGTCTCCAGAATGCAGTCAAGGGATTCTTGTATTGGCTTGTCTTGTAGTAGGCATTATCTGATGTTTTAATTGCAGTGTATGCAATAGTAGCATTGTTCTGTATATGTTCCCTGCATCTGCATGTTGTGCATATACCATCTAGAAACTGCAAACTCAAAATGTTAATCTTTTAATTATTCTTCATTTAAATATTACAATGTACTTCTAAACTCTTGCTTTATTGTAGCTCCGCAGGGAGTTACCTCTTTGTATCGCACACAGGTTTCGGTGGAGTCGCATATGCAATGGCCATCATCTGTATTAGACTTGGTGCAGAGGCAAACTTTGCATTCACAGTCCTGCAGCCATCATTTGGTCCTGATACATATCCAATGACTAAAGAGAATTCACATTCTCGAGCTTCTAATGAAACGGCACTTAGGATGGGCGAATATCGTGACATTTTGAACCTTACAAGAGTCCTCGTACATGGTCCCCAAAGCAAAGCAGATGTTGACATTGTCATTGAAAGGTTATAAAAAAAGTTTGATTAGAAGCTTTATTAACCATATTTTATTACCTGTAAGAAAATGCATTCAACATTAGAGTGGATTTGTTAATTATGTTCTCTATGATGAAGAATGTATATTGTTAGAAACATGGTATTGTCCATGTCTTTTCCTTTTTGGGTTGAAGGGGGGACTTTCACTGGTTCAATTTACCTTTGCAAATATATTATGTCATCATTTTTGTGGTTATTAAATAGCTTTTGCATCATTTACCCCACTGGGGTAATTTGATCTGGCAACATAGCTTAAGATGCTAGTTATTGACTTTTTTTTGAAGGCGCTGATTTTTTCTATTTTTTTAAATAGATGTGCAGGAGCAGGTCATATACGAGATGATATTCTTTATTATAAAAGAGAATTTGAGAAGTTTACTGACGACGACGATGAGGAGCGTGCATATCTAATGGACATGGGTATCAAGGCTTTGAGGTACATTTACTTGCCGCACCCACAGAAATGTTTATGTATGAACATACATATTGACTATTTGTTTTTGTAATCATTTTGTTTTCCTGCAGGCGCTACTTTTTTCTTATCACATTCAGATCGTATCTCTATTGCATCTCTCCTGCGGATACAGAATTTGCTGCATGGATGGATGCTAGACCAGAGCTTGATCATCTATGTAACAATATAAGAATTGAAAAATAATATGTCAATGCTTTTGATCATGCTGATGTACAATTGGCATTTGCTGTTACAGTTTGTCCATCTATAGCCTCTTTTCCCCATGCTGCAGAATGTCTTATTTTGCACACAAAGCCCCTAAAGTGTAGCACACTTGCAACTTTGCAAACTGCTATCTCAAGAAGAGCAGCATCTTGTAGTCAGCTTCTATCTAGCATTGTATGTCATCAGAAGCTGGCTCTCATACGAGGCATGTGTATAGTATAAAAAAACTCAAAATTGTTATTCCTGATTGTCAAACTGAAGTATAGCCATTAGTTGGCAAAAGTATTCATTGGGAGAACTGTTAGGTATTAGGTTTAGAGTTGTCAATTTGTCGTGTCCCCTCTATATTGGTTCCAACCCACATATTGGAGGGGCAAAAAAACCTTATAATAAAAAGAAAGTTTTACTCCATACCCCTCTTATTATACTTATACTCCCACATATTTTTTAAAATGTCAATTATACCCTGTATTTTATTTACTATTTTAATAAATTAAAATTTTTTTTATCTCCCAAAGATTTTCGGAATCCAAAAAAATAAGATTTTCGATAAGTAAAATGTACCGGAAAACTTTTGCCAAATTTTCCGGTACAGAAGTCTTCTACCAGAAAACTTTTTCAAGTTTTTCGAAAAATAAGCGTGCATTTAACACTAAGTTTTCCGGTAGTGACTGGAAAACTTTGAGGAAATTTTTCTGGAAGTTACTGGAAAACTTCTCTCCAAGATTTCTGATAATTTTTTTTTCCAACTTTTTTTTATAGTGTTTTTTTAATTTTTTTAATTTTAAATTTTGATAGATATAGATAATCCACTAGTATTACCTGATAAAATATGCGTCGATACTACCAACGTTTTTAAAACAAAACATGTATGAATAATTATAATCAGTCTCTGGGATAACCATATGCTTCTGGTCTCCCTCGTCATCTTCTTTAACTCTCATTCGTCGTCTTCTCCTCGTCGACGTTGTCGGTCGAATCCTCTTCGGAGGATGCATCATAAATGATGAAGTACCTTCCTCGCGTGACGTTCGGACGATTTTGCCGTCTCTACCTCGTGCACTAACACCCACTAGAATTATAAAATAACAAGAAAAAAAAATCAGTTAAAAAAAATTAACAAAAAAAAACTAAGTTTCGAAAAACTTGAAAATCAAGTTTTTCGGTAACTTCCGGAAAACTTGATTTTCAAGTTTCCCGGTAACTACCGGAAAACTTTTTTTCAAGTTTCCCGGTACTATGAATTTGCAGAAAACTTGATTTTAAGTTTTGTGGTAATTCATTTTTTCTGGAGAACTTTTCTCCAAGTTTTCTGGTAGTTACCGGGAAACTTGGAGAAAAGTTCTCCGAAAAAAAATGAACTACCGGGAAACTTAAAATCAAGTTTTCCGAAAATTCATACGACCGGAAAACTTGAAAAAAAGTTTTTCGGTAGATTTACAAAAAAACGCTCACTTTTTCCGAAAAACTAGAAATGATGGAATGATAAAATGTTCATATTTTATGTTTTATAGAAGGGCAAAATCGTTTTTTCCTTATATTTGTGGGGGTATAAGTATAATATGGGGGGTATGGGGTAAAATCTTCTAATAAAAAGGCTCGTTAAAAGAAAACCCTTAATGTAAAAAAAAACCCACAAAATTATGTAGGCTTAGAGGCCCATAGGTTCATTAAAAACATCAATTATTTTTTTGAAATAAAAAATATTTTAATTTTTTTTTTGACTTTTTTTTTCGATTTTTTTCTTCTGATTTTTATGGTATCCTCATCTAAAGTTTAATAAAGCATATCATATATGATATGACAACAACTACTCCATACAAGTTTATGAGTTTTCACTAGACAAAATAATATATTTTAGTGTTTACGAGGGGAATTCCTTATCCCTAGTTGATTTATGAATTCTAGTACCATAATACTATGTAAGCAAAGTAAAGAGCCATTTGTTGCTGTAATTGGATATGATGTAATTGCTTCAACTATCACACTTGACCTCACTTCAAACCCATCAAATTTTTCCATTTCATCTCCCTTTCTTAGATTCAATTCAAACTACAACAATAACAACCAACCAAGATACCCTTCTTCCACAAGTCTTAACTTTAGTTCATCGGAATCAAATACAATGCATTGGAATAATAGTTTGCTCAATTATGCTACACAGAACAATCATATAACAGCAGGAATAATAATCTCAGCACTTTAAACTTTGGTAAACCAAATACAATGGGAAGTATATACCAACCATACATACAAAAAAACAACAATTCAAACATTTCTCATCATGATTTATAAGATAATACTATATCTGCAGCAACAAAAGCAATTACAGCAGATCCAAATTTAGCTTACAAGATAGTACCATCATCACTAGTTGATTTATGAATAAAAACATAAACATTCAAAAGTATTTGCGGACAAACAATTTCAAATCTAACAAGTAATCACGCAAACGTCTATTACAAATAGCAAGAGCCAATAGGCTTTGTAGACACAACCAACAAGTAAAACCAATTGAAACGAGGCAGTATCTTTCCATCCATAAGCCTCATGAGTCAAGGATAATAATATTAGATTCATCCTTACAAATAGAAGCATTGTATCTATCCTCATCTTGGAAACAAAACCAATAAAAACAATTAGATAATCAATCATAAGATAATTTTGCAAGATTAAAAAATTAGAATACTAAATATTACCATTCATATTTTCAGAAAATCCATGTAACCAGTTTCGAGTACAAATCAACATTTGAATGTGATCAGAAATAGTGAAACTTCTGTATTTGGTGAGAACAGGTCCACCAATATTAAAAGAAGACTCTGATGCCACTGTGGTGATATAAATACTTAGCACATCTCGTGCCATTAAGGAGAGTACATGATACTTTTTCTCATTAACCTTCCAGTAAAAAAGTACCTCAAAATCTTCATAGTGTTCTTCATCAACTTCAATTGACTTTTCTTCAAGATATACATCTAATTCACTCTTCCCATTATTAGATGTAGGCTGATTTTGAAAAGTTTTAAAACCCTATAATATATAGGAAATCAATATCATTACCTGTAATCTAAAAACAAGAAGGATTGAAATGAAATAAAGTTAATTACTATTTTAGGATAAAAAATCTCACACTTATGATTTTACATTTCTTAGTCTTACTTCCCTCTCTGGATGACTTCGACAATGAGTTGGAATATTGGCATGATTGAGAGAGGACAACACTTTGATTATTGAAAATGCTCACATATTCTTGATAAAGCACTTTAAATCTGTCCTCCACATTCTTAAGCTTAATGTTGCACGTTGAAGCATCAAGAGTAGTGTAACAATACTTCAAAAAGGGAATCTTCAAGCGCGGGTCAAGAATAACTGCAAAGGCTAGTACTACACTATAATCTTTCCAATATTTGTCAAATTTTGTTTTCATATCTGCAACCATCTTCTTTATAACATCATCAACTCTATCTTGGTTTTCTTCTAAGATGCACTGTACTTTCCACACTTGCATAAAATGCAAGTTTGTAGTTGGATATGATGATCCTGAGATCAATTTTGTGATTTCATAAAATGGTTTTAAGAACTCACATATGTTTTCCCCCATTTCCTATTCCTCGTCAGATGGACAATGTTTATAATTCCTATCTGCCACCCGGAAATACTCAAATGTTTTTCTATATTTTAAGGCACTTTCAAGCATTAAATATGTGCTATTCCACCTTGTAGACACATCTAATTTTAAACCACTGCTAATGCTTATTCCCGCATCATTGACACAATCTTTAAACTTTATCATCCTTCCATTAGAACCTTTAGTATACTTGACACTTTCTCTAATTTTCTTGAGTGATTTATTGGCCACTTTTAAACCCTCTTGAACAATTAAGTTGAGTATATGGGCTGAACATCGAATATGGAAATACTCGCCATCACATAGCAAATTGCTTTGTACACATAGATGTTTTTTCAAATGGTGTTGCATGTTATGATTGGAAGAGGCATTATCCAAAGTAATAGAAAATACTTTCTTATCTATTCCCCATTGCTTTAAGCAATCAAACAAAGTGGCTTCCAATACAATACAATTGTGTGGAGGTTTCATTCGACAAAAGTTGAGAACACGATTGATTAACTTCCAATGTTCATCAACATAATGAGCGGTTAAACAAATATAACCCTCACTAGTAGATGTTGTCCAAACATCTGAAGTAAGAAAAATTCTATTTGGAATCCTACCCATGAGATCCTTAAGCTTAGTTTTCTCTTTGTTATATATTTTCTCAATATCCGACACAATGGTATTCCTAGAGACCATTTAAGCACAAGGATTCAAATAATGCACCCATACTCAAATTTTCTCATACTCAACAAAGCTAAAAGGAAGATCATGTGCAATAATAGCTTCAACAAGCAAATCACGATGGGTTTTTTGGTTGATTCTAATCATGTTAAGAGGTTCATCTTGATTGAAAATGTTCAACATGATACTCTTACAAAGAGAAACATGACGAATTAGATGTGAAAACCCATAATTTTGCCCGAAATTAGGGTTTTTTCCAATACTAAATTTATTACTACAAAAATTGCATGCATCCTTTTCAATATACCAATTTTTGTAAAAAAATTTCAAACAGTGGACATTGTTTTCCTATGTGTATCATCAGTATCTCCAAATACTACAAAGGAGTTTCATCAACCACTTCATCTTCTACATTCACATTTATATCCATAGACTCCATACTATAATCCAAAAGGAAGTAAGGAAGTTCCTATGCATTTAAACAAATAACATACAATTAAACAGTCTCATAGATGATCAGTTTGAATAAATGCATCTAAACACAAATCAACATGCAATTAATAAATTTTTTATGATATGCATAAATAGTCTCAGCTCTTAAACTAAAACAATCTTATGTGTTAGAAAACTTAGGTTCTGGAGATTGTTGAGATTTGAATTTATTGATTTGGATCTTTTTAATTGTTGTAAATTGTAAAAATATATAGACATTACACTTCGCAACAGAGAAGATCCCTACCAAAAGCCATCAGTTGAACTCCAACAAGAGGCTAAGAGACTACCTAACTCAAAGCAGGGATTACATCAAAGAATTATCCTTGAAAATTTAGGCATTCCTATCTCTAACAATGATCACAAAACAGAAGCATAAATTGTGCACAACTAGTCCTTCTCAATGTAACATAGAAAAAAACACATGTTTCTCGCATTGTAACATAGAAAAAAATTTGTTTGCATCACAACACATAGAAAGCTAAAAACAAAACCCAATCTCAATAACAATGTCATGAAAATAAATTGAATCTCAACAACAAAAGAGTAGAACTCAACAATAGAATGAAGAATGATACCTCAACAAAATAAAACAGAGATGGTGGCGACTCGTGACAGTGGCGAACACAAGAAGACCAAGTCGTGACGGTGGCAAACACAAGAAGGGTGAACCGTGACGGTGGTCGGACGAACATAGGAGAAAGTGGACTGAGTGCCGCTAGGGTTCCATGGACAAGCTGAAATGATGTTCCGAATTCTGATCGTGAAAAAATAAAAACATGAAATGGGCCATATGCCTCCGGCCCAGGTCCACAAAAACTAAAAAATAGAGGGTTGGGGCGAAAAAAAATTCATTAAAAGGGGCTTAAAATTTAGGGCCTAATAAGAAGTTTATTAAATGGGGCTTTGAGATTATGAGCTTTTTTGACAGCTCTAATTAGGTTACACAACTGAGGGATGATATATATCTTCAAGTGATTGTATTCTTATTTCAGTGGTTGTTTGAAAGTTTTTTGAAGGACGGAAAGGAGTCCTTCACAACGTACAGGAGTGCAATGGGGAAGTGTTATCACTCTAGTGAAGGGAGGGAGGAAAGTTACTATCTCTTCAATAAACAAGTTTCATTAATGCCCTCAAGAACCTTAGATTATTATTTGACTCAAATTCTATCATGTTATTGAAGCAGTTAGTTTTCTCTTGGCTTATTATACTTTCCGAGAATGAAAAATGGCAGAATCAGCCTATCAGAGTATACATGTGTACATGTTCTAGTAAGCCTCAGTCAAAAAATATAGAGTTCTAGTAAGGTTAGCTATAGTGATTTGATGGGAAGTGTGTACATGCGAGCACGGCTATGTCTAAGAAATTTGGGGCATTGAACACAAATTTAAGGAGACTAAATATTATATAAATTATCAATTATCATATTAATTTTTTAGTTGTGAAATTATTTATCTCTTGGCTTTGAATCATCTGACAAACAGATTGTGTCCAGGCTTCATCTTTATGGCCTGAAATAGGCACTCAGAATCTGATACGAGTCGGACTCTTGCCTTATTATAGTTTCTCTCTATGGATGATATCCTTTTAATTGGATTCTCTTCTCTTACCTCCACGTTAATCTCGCAACTAAGTGTTTGTTGAAGAATGGTTGTATGCTTCTTACATAGTCCTAGTATATTCGCGACCTCATGCACAACACCAATATGGCAGATTCTCGAGGCATTCACTTCCATGGTGAGTAGCTCTAAACTCAGCAAGCTTGACTCTAATTCCTTGCTTGTTGGAGTCTTGCATTATGCAACACTCACTCGACCGAAATAGCCTGTAGTGTAAACAAGGTTTCTCAATTTCTTGCCAATAGTTTTGAGTCCCATTGCAAGCCATGAAGTGTATTCTTTGCCACTTCTTCTTCAACCTGTCCTACCCAATTGACTTCCCATTCAAGCATACAATGATTCAAACTGGATCAGCGACCTAGACCGGCTCAATCCTTAGCTGAGGCTGAGTATAGAAGAATGACGCATGCCATTCCAGAGATTCTTTGGCTTCAATCTCTTCTCTCCGAGTTTAAGGTTCCTGCTCTTACTCCTGTTTTGTTGTGTGCCAATTTAGACATTAATAGAGAAACTCATACAAATTGGTGAAAGAAAATTCTTAAAAAAGATTGTAAGATTTGGTAATGTAATATATGCATTGGTTTGAATTAAATCCAAAGATTGCAACCACTTGACCAAGTGATACATTAAGTTATTTAATTTTACTATATTAATATAACTATTAGAGAATTCCAAATATATTTTTGAAATTTCCCTCACAAATGACACCTCTAAGAATCAATGAAGAAGTGTAAAAGGTGATATAAAACAAAGGACCGTACAAAGTGGAAATCAATACCTTTATGTTTCTCTTTTGTATTTTTTTTCTCTTGGCAACGACAGGACTATCCTAGTAAGTTATTTTTTCACTTATCCCCGAATAGATTGGTAGACAAGCATTGAACCAACCATTACTTAGAACAAGTGTGCATAACTCACATATGAAATCTCAGTACCATTGATCGAATTATAAAGATGACACATTTTATAAAGCCTTGTGTCTCATATCATTTTCATGAGAATTTAAGAGTCAAACCCTTGAACTATATAAAGAGGTCCACTTCATTCTCATATTTGTGGACTATAATGCACCCATAATTATACATTCCAACAAATATATGTTATATGTCAATTAAGAGGAGACATCATCCTACCACTTTTATTTTATGGTCCTAGTACTTTTACCCTTTGGGATGTATCAATTGTCAAGTACTTCAATCACTCTAATAGTGTACTTACATCATTGAATTCAAGACTTGATGTTATTCAAGTGCAAATTGATCGTTTCCACCATCGGTGATTATTTATATATGAGCTTGTATCACATCCTAATGTTGTCTTCAACACCATGTCCTTTGTCAGACCTTTCATCAAAAGATCTGCAAGATTCTTTTCAGTTCTTACAAACACTATGAATATTACTCAATTAAATCCTTTACATAGCTATGTCTTAAACCAATATTTATAGATTTTCTATTATATACTTGACTATATTCTTTTGATGGTGTGGATTGACTATCACAATGTATGGATACTGGTGTCATTGGCTTTGGCCAAATTGATATCTCATACAACACATTTCTTAGCCATTTAGCCTTTTTACTACTTGCAGCTAGAACAATAAATTCAGCAGCCATGGTGGTGTAAGCAATGAAAGTTTGTTTATTTGAACCTCAAGAAACTGCACATCCACCAAGGTTGAAGATCCATCCGCTTATGGAAGCATGATCATCAACATAATTTACCCACCTGAAATCTGTATATCCTTCCAAATATTTTAATACTTTATTAATAGCATGTCAATGTTATTTACTTGGATTGTTTGTATACCGACTTAATCTTTCAATAACATATGTTATATCAGGTCTGATACAAGTCATAACTTACATCAAACATCCGATTACCTTTGAATAATCTAGTTGTGCCACAAGACATTCTTTATGTGGTTGTAAACTAACATTTTGATCAAATGGGGTAGAAACATATTTCCTATCAAAATGATCAAATTTCTTTAGCACTTTTTCAATATAGTGACATTGAGATAAACCAATATTTACACTATCTCCTATGATTTTAATTCCTAAAATCACATTTGCTTCTCCTAAATCTTTCATATCAAAATTTCTTATAAGAAAGTTTTAATCTTTTCTACCTCATCTAAATTGGTGTCAAAGATTAACATATCATCCACATATAAACAAATCATAACACAATTTACATATTCTCGATAGTGTTGACCAACTATCATCAAACTATGACACTTTTGCCATTGAATCTATTAACATTGTATCACATACAATTAATAAGTATCTCAATTATCACATACATAAACTTTTATGTCATTCTAACTTTTACTATATTTAATAAGCATCTCAATTTAAAATTCTAATTTTGTTTTTAATATATTCAAGTCTAAGACATAATACACTGAATTTATTAAATATATATTGCCACAAGCTAATAAATTATAATAAATATCATAAGATGGTTCCAAACATGTAAGTCATCTACTCCTTAACAAATAAGAATTCATTTCATTTCTATTAAAGAAATCATTTCGTCATAGTTATGTTATAACTAATACATGCATCCTGAATTTTATTTGTTAATTCAAGTTTCATATTTATATATGTTCTATGGTAAATCCAAATAAGTATCACAATAGAAAATAAACAATGAATAAAATCATTAAGATTTTCTATTAGTTTCTTCCATGAACATTTTTCAACTTACAATAATTCAAAATAGATCCAAATCATTTTCAATATCAAGGCAAGCAAGAAACAATTACTTTCATACTATCATGCACATATACTATGAGATCATCCATTCTAAATAAAAATAAAACTTCTTGCATGAACCAATTAAAATCTCATTTGATATTTATGAAAGTTACTTACACTACTTTTATAATAAACTAGTACATGGACATGCATAATTAGTCAAACATATGAATGCTAATAAAATCACATACTTGTTAGTATCAAAACATGAACTCATTGTAGTATTACAATTACGAGTATGACATGAAATCATAGAAATTTATAACCATATAAATTTTATTATCTGCGACCATGGTAACTAACATCTACGCAAATTTTGTTTCCAAAATTAAAAGGATCAATATAATTTTTACAACATATTGCCATTCTAATTTTTGTGTTTCTTTTTGTCAACAATTTCAAGATATAAGATTTGAAACCAAAATATCAGCCAAGAGTCAAACTCATACAGTGCTACTAATAAAAATCAAGACATAAACTTATTTTCGAAATCCAAACAAACAAAATTCATGCATATATAAACCATAATAAAATTATCATCAATTATATATGCTAGCAAGTCGACAACAAGACATACAATCCAAACGAATATATTATCTTTAACTTAATATATGAATATCAAACATATCATATATTAATATAAATTGATTATGTAGCTTTCACCGTAGTTTTAAATATGTGATTGTTCATCTTCTTTAAAGAAGCTACTATTGTTCAAAAATAAATTAAAACCAAGATCGAACCTAAAGATTGTTGGATCTTTTGTTTGGGGTATGTTGTAAATCTTGAACAAGAAGAAGATGAAATTGATGATAAGGAATGTTGTACAAATAAATTTCAAAGCGTGTGTATCACACTAAACTTTAGGTTTGATTCGCCTCCACCAATCTATATGTATTGGATGCAAACGGGTTAACTGGCGAATTCTCTTCAAGATACATTGGAATCATTGAAGTGAATTGCACGTTCACATCAAATCTATCGATCAATGATAGTTTATATAATAAAGTTCTTTCATTTATTCTCGTATACTATAGAAAAGAAGAAATGACTCAGAAATATTTTTGATAAATATAACTTGAAAATTGTCTTCTATTTTCTGACTCTAAAGTATCTATTTATAGAAAAACTCATATCAATTGGTGAAAAAAAAAACAACTTTTAAAAAAGATTGTAACATTTAATAATTTAAGAGATGCATTGGTTTGAATTAAACTCAAACATCGCAACCACTTGATCAAATGATACATTAAGTTATTTAATTTTACTATATTAATATAGCTATTAGAGAATTCAAAATATATTTTAGCCTTACAAATACACCTCTAAGAATCAGTGAAGAGGTGTAAAGATTAATGTAAAATAAAGGATTGTACCAAGTGGAAATCGATAATTTTACGTTTCTTTTTGTATTTTTTTTCTCTTGCAACGACAGGACTATCCTATGATTATATTATTATTATGCATTCCTGTTAAAAGGTGCTAAACTATGCACATTCTGTCGTGAGAAGAAGAATTTTTGGACAAAGATATTAAACATAAAATAAAAAAAAAGGTAACGTGAGATATTAATGATTTGATAGGTGTTGAATAAATATAAAAAATATATGTATACCACGATATAAAATCATTCATAAAATTGCACATATATTATTAATTTCTTTATAAAAATGTATCAAAATGTGTAATTTTTTTCTCTCTCTTATAATATTAATAATTGTAAAGATAATTATAAAAAAATACATTTTTGACAACATTAATATTACAACAACTTTGCTTAATATCGTAAATATTGTTAAGAGTTTTATACTAAGCGACGGAGGGAGTACGTTTTTGGAGACCAATATGGGTTTACTTTGCTTGGCAATCAGAAATGCTTTGGGGATTGATCATAATGGCTGTGATGAAATCTTCCTCTAACCAGCAAGAGACTGAGGAACTTGATTCATTGGTAACTACTAACTAATTAATAACAACTTATTATTACTATGATGATTGTGACGGTGGTAAAAGAAAATCCTAAGTGTCTATTTGGTTGATTTTTATAAGTATGAGGCTACCAACATATTCTTGATAGATAATTGAGTCTCTAAAACATGTGGTTGTGAATTCGATCTTTGATCCGTATGAAATAATATTTGTTAATAGAAGTCGGTCCCTTAAATGAATCCCAATTCCTAAATTGGTTGAAGGATACCTTGGGAAACTAAAAAAACATTAGGCTTTAATTAATGGTTAATTACTTCAATTAATTAGACTAAAACCTCAAAAGAGGAGGGAAACAACATGCATTTAGGAATAAAGATGCGTTTTAGCTTTAAGTGTAGTGTAAGCTGCTGAGAATCTTTAGAAAACTTACAGCTCGGTTTGTATTGTGTAAGAGATTGTCTCTTGAATAGAGTTAGTTTTGTGCTATTTATTAAGCCATTCCTTGCTCTACTTTGAGGAAATGCCTCTACTTTGCTTTAATTAATTCTTTTAAATCACAATAATAAAACACATGGGGAGAAACACAATAAACAACTCAACATCACATATTCTGCTGCTTTATTTTCTTCTCTTGTGCATTGCTTTAATTGAAGGGTCTTGTGGTGTTTCTTAATTTCATTTACATATGTTTCACTGCCTTTTATGCTCTATTGCATGGTTGGACACCTTATTTTCTGATTTGCTTTGGTGTTATAGTGTTTATTTGTTTTTAATATCTTAGATAATCTTGTTAAATTAGAAGTAACACTATCTTGTATTAGTAAATTTTTAGGATTTAAATAATAACTTGTGTGTTTGAAAGAATAATCGAAGACAATAATCATCCTAGCATACGGCATTATAGAAATGATGATGTCGAGTGATTTACACGGAATTCCCATGTTACTAGGTTCAAAGAAACCATCCTTCCACTGTGACAGGATTCTGTCTTCCTCATTCTCTGGTAACAAGGTGAACTTGTTGCATTCAAAGAATAATGCAGCATTTGGTTTTCCTTCAGCTAAATTCTCAAGTGTTATACACAGAAACACAACTAAAAGGTTTTTGGTTACTTCTACTCTCGCCGATGTTGCAAATGATTTTATGGTAAATTTGCTTTCATTCCGCGTCTTGAATGATGTCTTAGTTATTTGACAGTGCTATGTTTCTGATCCACTAAAAGCCTAAGACTCGTTTTTCGTATTCTTAGTTTTGATTGAACTTGATCACTAATGATTTATTCAAAAATGTATTCATGATCATGGAAAGCCATTATAATTATGTTCTTTTTTAACCAGGGTAGGAGGACTTATATATTGAATATGAAATTTTCTAGATAATATTGCATTTTCAGGCCCTACAATCACCAATACTTGCTGGGCTAGAAGCCAACCCGAAGACTGTTGCATCGATCATTTTAGGTGGTGGAGCTGGAACTCGTCTATTCCCCCTTACTCAAAACCGGGCTAAACCGGCTGTAATAAACTATTGAATTCATTAATTATCGCATTTTGTTATGTTCTTTCAGAACTAGGCTTGAATTCACTAATCTCTGTGTGTCTTTTTATGTTTTTTTTTTTCATGTGATGCTTAGGTGCCATTCGGAGGATGTTATAGGCTTGTGGACATACCAATGAGTAATTGTATTAATAGTGGAATTGATAAAATTTATGTCCTTACACAGTTCAATTCTCGGTCCCTCAACCGCCACATTGCTCGAACATATAGTTTCGGAGGTGGCATCAATTGTGGTGGTAGTTTTATTGAGGTACACATTTTTTTTGTTTGAATTGTGCAAAAGCTTGTAATCCTGCAAACTGTACCAATTCGAATTTATGTTCTCAGACTAGAAGTTTGTTATGGTAGGTATTGGCAGCAAATCAAACACTTGGTGAATCGGGAAATAAGTGGTTTCAGGGTACTGCCGATGCTGTAAGACGATTCCTTTGGTTGCTTGAGGTATGCCGTAATTAGTAACTATTTAAGATTTAAGTGGCAAGAGATTTGGTTCATTCTTACATTTACAAAACTGAATAAGCTTCTGAAACTTGAGTAGGATGCTGAGCATAAAAACATAGAGAACATTCTGATATTGTGTGGTGATCAGCTCTATCGAATGGATTACATGGAACTCGTGCAGGTCGGTATTATTAACTGTTAATTATGATTAGCTTTTTCTGATTCACTTTCACTGTTAATGTTTCAAATGACAACTTTTCTCACATCTTCAGAAACACATCAATTCATGTGCTGATATATCTGTATCTTGTCTACCGGTGGATGGCAGGTATTCTAAGTAAAGTTTCCTTCACGACCATTTACACATTTGGTTTCCAAAATGTTTACATTTTCTTCTTTTTTTACCTGTAGTCGTGCCTCTGATTTTGGGTTAGTGAAGGTTGATGAAAAAGGACAGATACGCCAGTTAATGGAAAAACCGAAGGGAGAATTATTAAGATCTATGGTTCTTACTCTTCCAATTTCCTCTTAAAATATTGTGATATAATAAACTATAATAACTTCAGTTTTCAAACTGAAATCACCTATATTTGATTTCTATACATGTTTTTATAGCATGTCGATACGAGTGTTTTTGGGTTATCAGCTCAGGAAGCGAGGAAATCCCCATATATTGCATCAATGGGTATATATGTGTTTAAGTTAGATGTGCTTCTCAAACTTCTCAGGTAATTAAGTTTCTGTGTTTAAATTATCTTTAAGTTGAATTATACTGTCAAACATAGAAAGCTTTGGATGAACATGTGACTATTTTCAATGTTCAACTCAGATGTATCTGATGTGATTTTCAGGAACTATTATCCTGATGCAAATGATTTTGGATCTGAGGTCATTCCAATGGCTGCAAAAGATTTTAAAGTCCAGGTAGTTTGCTTTAAGTAAAACCTACTTGAGTTATACCAGTTGTTTTCGCATAAGTATTTTGTCAAATATTCTGTCAAAGTAGCTTTTGATTAATGCATTGAAATTTTATCATATTCTGTTTTTATAGTAAACAATCAAGGTTGGCCCTTCTATTTCATCACAGGCATGTCTTTTCAGTGGTTATTGGGAAGATATTGGGACAATAAAATCTTTCTTTGATGCAAACTTGGCTCTTATGGACAAGGTAAGTCTTTTAGTATTCAAAAGTTACAAGTTGTCACTCAATGAGTTTATACAAATTCCAATTTATTGTTCTTCCATGTTGAAGCCACCGAAATTTCAGTTATATGATCAGTCAAAGCCTATTTTTACATGTCCTCGGTTCCTACCCCCAACAAAAATGGAGAAATGTCAGGTAGAACTGAAAAAGTTTAGTCCATATATAACCAACCTTCTATGATTCTAATGGGGCCTAATGAGAGTGTGCTATAACATCAATTGTAGGTGATTAATTCTTTGATTTCAGATGGTTGCTTTTTAAGAGAGTGCAGGGTTGAACATTCCATTGTGGGAATTCGCTCGAGACTTGATTCTGGAGTGCAGCTCAAGGTATATAACTTTCCTTTTTTGAATGGAGATTGCAAACTCGTTATAACAATATTTTATTTGGAGCTAAATGTTCGCCTTGTCCAATGTTGTCCTCGTATTTTATTTCCTTTATTATTTCTCTAAACACGACCAACATGAAGCGATGATGTTATCACATTTACAATCACTTTACAGGATACCATGATAATGGGAGGTGACTATTACGAAACCGAGGCTGAAATAGCGGCTCTTTTAGCAGCAGGAAATGTTCCTATAGGCATAGGCAGGAATACAAAAATCATGTAAGAATCCTGAAAAACAAAAACTGAAAATGCTTTGTCTTAATTTCACATTATACAACACCATGCATGACTCAGTAACATTGCATAGCATATAGTTATACTAATCATTGGATCGACGCGCCTTCAATGCGCATGCTTAAGTAATGATGAAAACAATAAGAAGGATCTTTATGATATTCTATGTTGGATTTACTGCTGTTTCTTTCTCTCCTGTTGTGTTTTTTTTTTTTTGTAGATTTGGTATACATGTTAGTCTATATATCATGACTCAAATGTCGAATGCAGGAACTGTATAATTGACAAAAATGCAAGAATTGGAAACAATGTAATAATTGCAAATAAAGAAGTAAGTATTAATTTAGTAATCTATGTTCTCTACTTTCTCCGGCCTTCTCTTTTTCTTGTAATAAAAAAAATGCAATTATGCGATAGATTAACGATGTGATTGTCACATGTGTACTGTGAAATTCCATCATATGAAAAGAAAATAAAAAATAGCCCTTTATTAATTATTATAATTTTCTTACACTTCTCTGAAATCAAATTAATCAATGACAATTGTACTTGGGGTGTAGAGTGTGCAAGAGGCTGACAGACCCTCAGAGGGGCTTTATATTCGATCAGGAATCACGGTGGTGTTAAAAAACTCGGTTATAAACAATGGCACAATCATTTAATTTAATGATGGATGGTTATGAATAGAAGATGGGAAAACACAGAAAAGAAGACACAAATGAAGTGGTATACTATATACAAGCTTCAAACTTTTGCTCTGAATAACTGTTACCTGAAATAAGGGCTCAGTTATCAAATTTTGAATCTTCAATCAAGAAAGTCAATGAAGGACACATTCTGTTTGTCAGAACATTTTTAGTTGGCTCATTCAATAGAGAGGGCTACATCATTGTCCGGGCAATAAAATTCTTTTAAAGCGTTATTTTTTATCGATATCGATGTTATTATAGGCCAAAATGGTCAATAATTTGTTAGACATTATTTGTCTAATTGAATGTTACATTTCAAATAAGAGAAATATAACCATCAGTGGAAGAATAAAAGCATGTGTGACTGGTTTACACAATGGTGAGTCTGTGTTATGTTCCATTTTTCATATCAACTTCATGTTCTTCACATTTGCACAAAAACATGATTAACTACTTCATATTTAATGAGATCCCTTAAGAAATGGTTCTTTAGATTTATATGCTTACTTTTTCCATGTTGAACAAGATTTTTGGAGAGCTTTATTGCTGTTGGTAGCTTCCAGTTGCTTGAATTGGAGTTCTTCAAGAATCTTTCTCAACCAAATAGCTTGACTCCTGTTGATAAAATATTAAGAAGCTAACCCTCATGCTTTCTCATCCAACTTTCTTTTTATGTGATCAAATATTAATAAGTCACTAGTCAAATGTAAAATTAAACTAGGGTTTAAGAAAATGTGATGTTGCAATGGATTTGGATCATCTGTTGCGGCTGCACAGAGAAACACACCGCGGAGACGTTCTCTCTCTAAACCTAACAGCTCTGCAGCTTGATACACCATGCAACTCCTATTGAGGATCCACATGCTAACATGTAAATAAATGTTCTATTGATTATCAAGAAACATATAATTAAATGGATGAAATAGGCATTTTGTTGGTAAACGCACACTATTCTTTTGACATTTTGTAAGGTTTAAGATTTACATATATGTGTAAGGTCCTATTACTTTCAATTGATATGCTTGCAAATCTTTTTCATTTGAACCGGGTGTTTATGTTATTCTAATGGAAGATCTTTAGATTTTCTAATTATTTATAGAATTGCATACTCACCAATTTAGCAAAACTAATGTCAAATATTATAGACAATTTCAATTTAACCCCCTTTGTAAGTCCTTCATAGACTTGTATTAAATTTTATTTTGAATGAACTGTGATAAGGTTTAACGGTTCAATTAATATTTAATGAGAAATGACTATCACTATTCTTATTCGTTAGATTATTTCATCATTACTACATCGACGGTTTATATATATACATTTATTAGAATTGCAACATGATCTTAAAAGAATAAAGAGAACGAAATTGCAAATAAGAACCTAAAGTGTTTGGTAACGAAATACAATCAATAATGTCGACGTCTATGACTATATAGCAGTTGTCGTTCATTTTTATTAGATGAAAGAATTAGAGTTTACAGAGTACAAGTTGTGTTTAAATAATAATAATAAGTTCAAATTACAACAATATCTCGCGCTTCCTCCCACAACAAATTGTTGGACTAAAAATTGCAAGAGTAGGAGCAAATCTTGCTACATTGGATCGTATTATGCCCACTTGATATTATTTATGAGTCATACTCAACGAAGAATTTAAAACTTGTAATTCTCTTATGAGGTATCACTCATTCATCAAGACAAGAAGATAAAATATTTTATATCAAATACATACATTTAACTTTTGTAAACAATAGTGTGTAAACATAGGATATGTAAATAGAGGATATGCAGTTCCTATCCTAGTTATGATACATGGCAGAACATGACATCATCCATGTGCCATGTGTGAGCAGTTTCCATAAGTCATGGCATAATACATGGCATTTCAATTCAGCATTTTGATCTATAGCTGACTTTCTAACGTGCACCAATCGATTCTTAGACAATGATGATATAGCTGCTACACTTGTATGAGAGCTTAAAAAAGATTCCTATATATATTTCTTGATGAACAATCAAGGTCAATGCAAGTTAGGTAGTTGCATGTTACTACTGCCATTAAATCAAATATTTATGTCTTCCTCTTGGTTGTACGAATTGACTTCTCATACAAATAATATAAAACAATTAAAAGTACGGATCGATCGGTAAACCTTCTATCAGTTTGTTTGATAGCCTATCATTCAAATAGCAATAATTTAAACTATTGATCAATCAATCATTAAATACTAAAATAAAATACATGTTGTACTGATAGCACCACTAACGTACCACGGATCCTACGGACGATCAAATGTGCAATTTAATATTTTATTTAATTATTTTTAATCATCAAATATAATTTAGTTTAATTGTATTTTTGATTTTATATTTTCATCAATTTACGAAATTAGTTTATCTATTTTAAAAGTAAACGGTTTTAATCTCTCTCATTTTTAAACTGAAAAATAATTATTTAATATATTTTAAATAATGTAACATACGATTAATGATATAATATAGAATTATAAAGATACATTAATTATTCATATGTCATTAATTAAATTGCAA
Source organism: Cicer cuneatum (assembly GCA_037974295.1). Lineage (NCBI taxonomy): Eukaryota > Viridiplantae > Streptophyta > Magnoliopsida > Fabales > Fabaceae > Cicer > Cicer cuneatum. The sequence goes on along the minus strand of JBBPBO010001986.1, from coordinate 69,542,451 downwards.
AAATAAAAATTTTCTGAAATTGAAAGTTAAGTATTTAGACAGTTTTATTGTAATTTCATGAGTGTTAACTATTTTACCTCATCTTATCATGTGTCATGTTATTTAAAGCATATCACATCGCTATTTTTTAGTTAAAAAATCAGAATAAATGACCAAAACTATCAAATTTTAAATAGAGAAATCGATTTCATGATCTGATAAAAATCAAGGAATTAAAACTGCAATTAAACATATAATTTATTAAAGTTTCATTAATAAAAAAGTAAATTCACAATTGCATTTGACACAAATGATTGGCTACTCCACTGATTGTCATTGTGACTTAAGTCTAAGTTTAAAAATTTAGAATCCGAGTTAACTATAGTCAATGACTATATGACCGCCCGAACACAACCATATGATTATGATCTCAAATTTGATTATTTTAATTTTAAAAAAATATTAAAATTTGTTTAAGATTTAGACCGTAATCAAACAGTTATACAGCAGGTAATCACTAAATACGTGAATATGTGTCGTGAGTAACCATAACAATCAAAATTTCATTATCGATAAATTAAATATAAATTTCGTTAATTCTCAGTGATCTTAATTTAAGATGTAGATATACTAATCTAACTTTTTTATTTAAAAAAAGTAATTAAATTCAATAAGAGAGACCGGCCTAACCTATTTTCAAAATGCATGTGTTATTGAAATTGTTGGTCAACACTTTATTTTCCCAATAGTTTATTGAATTTCAGTTAGTTGTTTCAATTTCTATGGGCTAAAAGCCCCTAAGTACTGCACCTATAAATTATCAAGAGAGCCTGCCGTCTTTAGCACAAAAAATAAGCAATTCCTTCTTTAATTTGTCAGTGAGAAAGATCGAAGATGGAAAAATTCACTATATGTGTTCTTATTATATTGTTAATGAATTTAGTCACTACAGAACTCAGAGTAGAATCTGCTGTTTGGCTACAAGCTCATGCAACTTTCTACGGTGGAAGTGATGCCTCAGGAACAATGGGTAACTTTTTATTTGTATATCCTATAATTTTTAAAAAAAAAATGCTCAATTTTTTAAACTAAACACTTAATTGTCATTTTTTTCTTCATAGAAGTACACATCTCATCCCCTCTGAAAACATTTTTTTGAAGATGGTTTTATCTTGAGATGCGAACTCTTGATATTTTTAAGCAAAAATTTTGAAAATGTCACGACTAAAAAAAACATATATATATATATATATATATATATATATATATATATATATATAAATTAATATATTTAAGTCATAATCAAACTATGGTAAGTATATAACTTTGTTTGAATTATCTTGTAGGGGGTGCATGTGGGTATGGAAATCTGAACACAGATGGATATGGTATAAAAACAGCAGCATTGAGTACTGCTTTGTTTAATGATGGAAAATCATGTGGTGGTTGCTATCAGATAGTTTGTGATGCAAGGCAAGTTCCTCAATGGTGTCTTAAGGGCACTTCCATCACTATTACTGCCACAAACTTTTGTCCACCAAACTATGCACTTCCTAATGACAATGGTGGTTGGTGTAATCCCCCAAGACCACATTTTGACATGTCTCAACCTGCATTTGAGACCATAGCCAAGTATAGAGCTGGAATTGTTCCCATTTTGTACAGGAGGTATGTTTTGTTGTTAATCAATGCCATGTTTTCAATCCTTTCATTTGTTTAATATCAACAAGCCAAAATAATTTAAACAACTTTAAATAACTATAACTTTTTGGTCTAAGTAGTAAGAGACTAAAACACGTTAATAAGTGATTAAAAGTTCGATGTCTGACTCTTATGTATAGAAAAAATATGATTGGAGTGGTAAAACACACCTTTCGTAGCTATAATATAATTATAAAAAATTATTATAACCTCATTTTCTCTTAATTAGTTGGTCTAGTGAATAAGGTTGTTTATGAATTAGATAAAAAATAACCATATCAGTTAAATCGAATTGAATCAATCTAGAATAATGGTTTGGATTTGGTGAGCTTGGTTTTTAAAATATGAAAATCGATCACTTAAATTAGATACTAGGTAAATACCGGATTCGGCCTGAGTAAAATCAAAAAACCCATTTTTTTCAATAATTTTTTTTATAATTTTTACTTTTGTTAAACTTTAGATTTTATAAGGCTTGGTCCATAGATCAACTATTTTTTTTAATTATTTTAACATCTTGCACTTTGATTATTTTGATACTTGCATATATTTTATATTATTTTATGAAGGTGCAAACACGAGAAGGGGGGTTGAATTGTGTTTGACTTAACTTGAATCTTTTTCTGTTTTTATACTTTCAAAACAAAACTTAATGTATAATTAAAAACAGAGTTAGCAGCGAATAAAAATAAAAATAAAACTCACAGATTTTATACTGGTTCACCGTTAACGAAGCTACGTCCAGTCCCTTCGCCTTGAAGGATTTCACTAATTCAATCTTGAATTACAACCTTGCTACTGACCCTCCAAGTCAGTCTTCTCAATAGTCTAACAATCCTAGACTTCTTGAGGAAAACAACCTTAATTCAATCTTGAATTACAACCTTGCTACTGACCCTCCAAGTCAGTCTTCTCAATAGTCTAACAATCCTAGACTTCTTGAGGAAAACAACCTTGTCTTCAACCAATCTGACAACCCCAGATTGTAGAAGAAATCACAACACTATGAATCTAATTGCTAAGTACCTTGCTACCCTTTCTGATTCCCTCAGTTTGTAGACTCTACTTCAACAACTTAGATACAACCCTATCTAATTGCCAAGTACCCTGCTACCTCTACTGACTCCCTCAGATTATAGACTCTACTTCAACAACTTAGATTTGCCACAGTGGAAAGAAAATAACACGAGTACTTGCTTCTTGAAAGCTAAAACTCACAATTGACTTCTATGAAAATTTGGGTGTTTGTTGCTTTGGAAGTGTATGACTCTTTTGTGATTTTCGATTCTTTATTCTTCAGCATTAAGTCTATATTTATAGTTGAACTTTAGAACTTCACTGATGCTTTACTTCTGCAGTATATTTAGATTAATCTGTTTTGAAAATATTATGGAGTAGTTTGCTCAGATTCTGTTTTGAGCCTTTTGCTCAGATTCTGTTTTGAGCCTTTTTCTCCAATTCTGTTTTGAACATTTTTCATTCTTCTTCTTTAATCCTTATGATCAAATCTGCACCATTGGATCTTAATGTGATAGTCCACATCTAGACCAGCCTATTTGATATTCTGTGATCCTCTGATTTCGGCCATTCCTGGACTGCACAGTTTGTCCCTCTGATTTCGGCCACCACTGGGCCATGGTCTGATTTTCTGATCTGGACCATCACTGGACCAAATAATTATTTCTGAACCATTGATCTGGAAATTTTTACTCTGATCTGGACAGATTCTGGACTTTGATCTGGAACAAACTGAAATTAACTTGAACAAAAAATATTTCAGTCTGGACATTTTATTTTTAATTTTGGACCAGGTCTGGATTGATTCTGGAATTCATTTCTTCTGGTCTGAACTTAGTTCCATGTCCTGAATCATGTTATCTTATGGTCTTGGCCAAATCTGGATTGATCCTCTTGTTCTGGACTCATAAATATACCTTCTGGTCAAGTCTGGAACAAGTCTGAACTGTGTAATTTTTCACTGCCAGGCCATCTTCTGGTCAGAATAACTTCTGGAATAAAATTGATATTTGATTCCTGTTTGTCTGGAACAACTCTACTTCTGGCAGGCTTTCCAATGGTATGATCCATGTTTCATTATGATTTTTCTTCCTTCTGTTCTGGGCCACCAAACATATCCTCTGATGATGTTTTGACATCCTGGAACATCTTCTGGAAATTCCAGAATTCATTTTCCTTTGATCTCTACTTCTGTTTCCTTCAGTTTCTGGGGCATTTAACTTAATAATTCAAAGTACAAAATAAGTTTACATAGAGTACATTTGTAAGCATCAAAATCCTAAGTACTTAGAACCAACTTAGTTCCAACATTTTAGACTCTACAAATTTAACTATTTTCGTGCGTACATTGATGAAATTTATAACTTTGATATTCATTATATGTGTATATATTTAATGCTAAAATAATAGTGAATAGTGAAAATACTTTTTATTATGTTTTAGGGAAAAATATGCTAAGATAGTTTTTTTTACTAAGAATATGATTTTAAAAAGATTTTAAAAAAAAAAATTTCAGTGAACCAAGAACTAACCTAAATCGAAAATAAGCAGTTTGACCAAGTCGATCTATGTAGTAAATGACAATTTATTTTTCAGATCCAAATTAGGATCTCCTACACAGTTTTGAGTACTGATTTTAACTAAATACGACTCAAATCGATTCGATTCATGTACAACCCTTCTAATGAAATCTCAATCATTAAATCAATTTATATGATCTAACGATTGAGATTTGATATCAAGAATTGGATTATTGTCGAACATATTAATGACAAGACAACTTAATAACTATTATAATTTTAATGCATAGTCATATAAAAATACACTCTTAATCAATGCATATCAATTAAATTCATAAATATAAATATATATTATATGTATTAAGCAAAAACTTTTGTGGTATTTATGCAGAGTTGGTTGCAAAAGAAGTGGAAAAATGAGATTTACCATAAATGGAAGAGATTATTTTGAGCTAGTGCTTATAAGCAACATAGGTGGAGGAGGAGAAATATCTAAAGTTTGGATCAAAGGGTCAAAAATGAATAAGTGGGAATCAATGTCAAGGAATTGGGGTGCTAATTGGCAGAGTCTAAGTTATCTCAATGGTCAGAGTTTATCCTTTAGAGTTCAACTCAGCAATGGGAAGACTCGAACAGCTATAAACGTAGCACCTTCCAATTGGAGATTTGGCCAGTCTTACAAAAGTAACGTTCAGTTCTGAACACATATCAATTATGATATGATATCATAGTATTATTACTTGTGCATTCTTTTAAATTTGTATGTAACATATTGTGTTAATTTCGTCTAAGGAATTATTTCAAGTGGTTGTGGCTCAGCAATATATTTTAGTATTTGCAATGAAGCCTACCTACCAACTTTGGTAGTATAATATTTGTATTTCTATGTGTAATGTGTATGTCAGCCCAAACATATACATTTAAATTAATAATATTCTTCAGTTTCTCTCATTATCAATTATGTTCCTAAACACGTGTCTTTCTTTGTAGTAGTCTTTTTTCTCTCACACAATATTGGTGAAATAAATTGTCACACGCTAGCATATGATACAAAATTACCAAAACTTGGTCTAAATCAAAATGGTTGTTAATGTTACCCTTTTTAAAGGAGATCGAGATCTTATCTTTTAGAATGTGTACAAAATATCAAAAACCTTAATAAAAGGTGTTAAAAGATACACACAGCTGAAATTTAAGATTTAATGTACATGAATTACTTTGCTTATTTGTACTTATTTGCTATATGCACTTATAGGAATAGATCTATATTCTTCGGGTACATTAAAAAAAAATCATAATGAATAGGATGAAAATTAGCATAATAGATCCGTAAAATTAAGCGGGTATGGGTACTATAATACCCATCTGTCCCGCACTTATATAAATATATTATTTATTTATTATATTATATTAGTATTTAGTTTAATTAATTGTTTTATTTTATGTTTTATCATCTATTGATATCATTAGATCAATATAATATTTATAATTGAATGATACACATTCGCAAACTTTTTAAGATTTTGATTATGATGAATAGGTAAATAATTGTGACTCTATAAAGTATTATTATGAATATTTGAATGTGTAACGTATGCTCATTTGAAAATGTTTTGAGTTATAAAATATTTTAGTTTATAATATTTTACTATTGGATTTAAGATATTTAGATAATTTTTAAATTTAATCACAATAATATCATTTATTTATCGATTTATTTTAGTTAAAGCGTGAGTAGTAGGTATGAGTACGAGTACTAAAATACTCAGATGGTAAGGATACGAATATTAAAGTTGATACTCATCAAAAGAGTATGAGCACAAGCACAAATATTTTTTTAAACTGCGGATATGAAGACGAATATTATATTATCTACTCAAATCCTACCCATTGCCATCCCTATGCACTTACTGTTTTGAAATTAATTAACCTCTTTAGTAGGTTTTAATATTATTAATAAAAGTATATGTGACAGTGAGATACTTGTTAAAGAATTAAAAATAAAAATATAATTTTATGTATAAAAACCTATTTTTTAAATCAATGTAGATTGAGTCTAGCGGGGAGATTAGACTAACACAATGTGGTGAGTTTAAGTTTAAATTTTCGTTGAAAAAAATATTTATATTAGTGTCCAACACATATCCAATAAGATTATCTTTGAAGAAGAAAATCAAATAAAAAAAGACAACTTTTTAAAATATGAAGTAATAAATGTAAAACTTTCAAAATTTTATTTCTTTTTAAATTTCTTTTAACAATAATATCCCTCACTAGTATTTTTTGTAAAAGTATAAGAGTGTTCTACATAAAAGAGTTAGAGTTAGGATTTCCTCTAAAAAAAAATTTCTTTCTATTTATGACTTATTTAAAGAGAAAAAGACAAAAAAGCTTAAAAAAAAAAATTAATGACAGTCCCAAAAATAAAGATGATTGATCCCCACGAGAGTAATTTGAGGTGTTTCCCACAAAAACTTAAAGTCGCAGCGCAGGGTGTGACTGAGAAACCAATGTGAGAGTTTTTATTTTTTGTTTTCTGTTCACAAATAAAATAAAATAAAATAAAATTGAAGAGAGGTAGATAAAGCATTTGTTGTTGGTAACTTACTCAACCATGGCATCCTCTTCATTTTCACTCTCACTCTCAATTCAAAACCATTCACTTCCATCTCTTTATCTTCTCAAGGTTACTCTTTCCCACTTATTCGGCGTTTTCGTTTTTTAAATGTCCCAATTATTATTATTAATAATATTGGAATATTTTCAGGGTAATTTTAGCCAAGATGTCTCTATGGTTCGAAGGTCATGTTACACTAAATCATTCTCATTAACATCAAATTGTGCCTTGAGGTTTTCAGCAACGCAACAATCTGCTGCAAGGTCAATTAGATTTACAAAACTCACTTGTCAAGCTGCTACTGAAAATGTAAGTTTCCATTCGATTATGTTTCTATGACAAATTGTTAGGTGAGACTGTCACTTTTTATGAACGCTGCCACTTTGGTGTCTAGCCTGAATACTATATTAGATTTTTATATTAGGTCTTTATTATTCTTACAAAACCGGTTTTAAGAAAAACAGAAAACAAAAAAAGCTGAAAATGTTTTCTTAAACCAAACCTACCTGAAATGATTTTTTATAATTAGACTGCTCGTCTGTTGTTGTTGTTGTTGTTTGATTTTAATAACTCGTGTTTAAAATCTTATTGACTACTTTGTTAATCAAAAAAATTATTGACATTGTTCAATAGTCAATTTTGTTGCGATTAAGATGTTTAGACGTTTATTATCTTACATGGTTTTATTACTGTTAGGTTCAAGAGCTGCAAGCCAAAGTGACTACCAAATGTTTCTTTGATGTAGAAGTTGGGGGTGAATCTTTTGGCAGGATTGTTTTGGGCTTGTTTGGAGAAGATGTTCCTAAAACAGTTGAAAACTTCCGCGCTTTGTGCACAGGCAAGCCTTCAATATATATATATTTTTTTGAATAAATTGTGTAACATGGCATTTTATAGATTGAGTTCAATAATCTTTGTGCAGGAGAGAAAGGATATGGTTACAAAGGATCCTCCTTCCATCGTATAATCAAAGAATTCATGATTCAAGGAGGGGACTTCACTGAGGGAAATGTGAGATTTGTTGCATTTCTTTGTTTGCCTGTGTAGTGTATGTGTGAATAATCTTTGTTATATTTGTTCATCTGTTAATTTGTGCATTTACTATCACGATATTGTGTCAATGAGGGTCATTATATTTCTTCTCACTCAAAATGTGTTTGTGTTTTTAATGGCTGCAGGGAACCGGTGGAGTTAGTATCTATGGTTCTAGTTTTGAAGATGAGAGTTTTGACTGTATGTCTCTGTTGTTTGCTGTATAGTAATATCTAGATTTTTAGTAGTGCTTGTTTTTAAAAATTTGTCCTTGGCCATAATAGTGTCATTAATCTCCCTGGTCTTGCAGTGAAGCATATTGGTCCTGGAGTTTTGAGCATGGCAAATGCCGGTCCTAATACCAATGGTAGTCAATTTTTTATTTGTACTATAAAGGTGAGAAACATGTACTGTCCTGATTATTTACTTACAAAAATTTATAAGCTTTAATGAAAGTAAAATTAAAATTTCTAATTAAGCCTAAAATCAATAACCAGTGATGGGTTGTTTATTTACATAATTTAATTCGAAAACCTCACTATGGCATGTTATATATATATATATATATATATATATATATATATATATATATATATATATATATATATATATATATATATATATATATATATATATTATGTTTGAATATTAGACTGGAGCACATTCCCGGTTTTCTGTCAATGCCAAGTAACATATTTAGTGCTCACTTATTTACTTGCTAATATATTCAAATCTTATGCATTTCTACTTTTGCATACGATCTTAATGTTGTGATTTTTTATGTAGACTCCTTGGTTAGACAATCGTCATGTTGTATTTGGACATGTGATTGATGGAATGGATGTTGTGAGGACACTTGAGTCTCAGGAAACAAGCAGGTTAGATATCCCTAGAAAGCCTTGCAGAATCGTTAATTGCGGAGAACTGCCTATAGATGGTTGATAATACTACTTATATATGCGGGAGTGCATCACATGTTTCTGATGGAGTACAATTTACAATCTTTTGAATGTGCCCTATTAATCATGTTAAAAAGTTTGAATTATCATCAGTTGCTGCTGAATGGGTTGTCATTTGGAGAAACAGCAGAGTTACAACACCTTTGTATTAATAGACTGTTGTTAAATCCTTATAACTATAACATTGTCTTTAAAAACTTTTCCAGTTCTTTATTCTTTTCTGCTCTTGTTATTTGCATTTTTATGATTCACGTGTTATGCATGACGTTTGGAGACAATTTCACAGGCATTCTAAATTTATAAATAAGCAATTATACTGAGATAGTGACTTGTGATTGCTTGCTTGCTAAGTTGAATTTGTTTTGGATTGAAAACAAAATGTATACAAGGACCATGGTTTCAATTTCTGGGGAGTGGATCATTTGCTATGTTTGAGTATCCTACCTGCCACCAGTGTGTTAGCTATATGCACATAATGGTTAATCATTAAGTTGTCGAATTTACAGAACTAGTGAAAATTCAGACTCAAAATTCATTAAAGAGGGAAAGTTGAATAAATCAATTTAAGTCAGGTAAGATGTATAGATAGCAAATCATGTAGCTAACAGTAACTGTGAAGTCTGGCAGTTTTTCAATCTTCAACATTTCTAGGACTGACATCTAAAAACAGCTGCATGGAAGATAAAGAATGGCCTATTTTTGTTTTTTTGAAAAAAGAAAGGCCTATTTTTAAATACGGTAGGGTGTCACTTTTGTTCAAATCAAAAGAATGTCATTTTTTTTAATTAAAGATAATGGGTCACTTTTTAGTTTAGGCGACAAAATCACTGTTTTCCTTTTATCCACATTAGCAATTTGATTTTAAATATAAATAAAGAAGTAAACATTTGGTGGAGACAGATGCATCATATGTTGTAGAGGATCTAAGTCATTCATAATAGTAAATAATGTAAAAAATATTCTTCCAAAATCTATTTTGTTTTCGGAATCTACGGGCTATAAGCCCCTTTTATGTTCTAGGCAGGAAAAAAAAACACATATTAATATTGTATGCGTTGTGTTAAAAAAAATGTATATTTTGAATTTTAATGAGAAAATATTGCACTTATTCCCTTAAACGCTTATCGAATTTTCATGCGATTAATTTGTCCTAATACAAGATCACAAACATCCCCCTTAATCTCATTTTGTTGCCGTCATTAAACTTTTAATTTTCAAACTAAAATATCACAAAAAAGGGTTTGGATAAATATAGAAAATGTTGAATAGACCAAAAGGGTTTGAATATAACTAAAAAAACATGATAAACTCCTAACATAACATTGGTCATGCGTGAACATAATTAATTAATTATTAACATAGCTTAAAAAGGAATTACAAAATATAGTATGTGCAAAATTATAACTACTTATAAAATACATGTTCGAGGTGATGTACATTTTTTGTATAAAATATAATATATGTTTGAGATGACATACATTTTTGTGGTAAAATATCATTCATATTTTGTGTAATATTTCACATAAATCTACGAATATTAATAGAAATCAAATTTTAAATTTACAATAAATATATTTCAACCATTTTAAAAAAACAAGATAATAATATCTAAAATTTGAAGATTTTGCATAATTTTTATTCTAATTTTAATATTTGTGGTACATGTATTTATAAAATGGGAATGAATTATTAAATTTTTCCTTTAAAAAATAAATTGAATTCAATTAAGCATATTCTAAAATTGAATCATGATAAGGTATAGCGAATAAAAGTGGTAATTTTATTAAGGGAGTATATTTATATTTTATTATAATGCTAATTGACTGAGATATACACTTAGTTAATATTACGTATTTATATTATACATAGATATTTTAATGAATAAAATAACAATTTACTTTC
>JBBPBO010001986.1:69517642-69530989 GCA_037974295.1 Cicer cuneatum | reverse complement strand
AAAAAAAAAAAAAGTAAAATAAAATTGGAGAGTCTAGGGTGCAGAATTAATAACGGATAATCTTCATCTAAAATTTTAAACTATTGAGTATATTTACTCGACCGTTGTATTGTTTTTGTATTAAACGTGTTTTTGTTTGATTTTATTAATATAAGTTTATTTATTTTAATTATTTTTATTTATTAAATAAATAATTATTTATTTATTAAAATAAATAAATAAAAGATTATAGATGATTGCATCTTGAAATACAATCTCGGAGAAAAAAAATAGTATTTTTCTAATTGCAGGAAGAGAATATGATCTCTTGACGGTAAAAAAATATTTTTTGATGTATAACTTTCAACAAAATAATTAAGAGTTTTAAATAAATAAAAAATATGAAAGCAAAATATTCTTATTTGGGATATGTTAAAAAAGTAATATTTTGTTTGAAAAAATTAAATTTAAAAATTTTGAGAAATTAAATGCATAAATTTTAAGATACTTATTAGCATTATGTTATTTGTATTAGAAAAAGGGAAGTAAAAGATGCATAAATAAATAACGGAAAACACAAAACGAGCAACAAGGGTATAGTAGTTAGTGAATGTTTTTAATCTGACACATGGGTGGCGTGCAGTAGTGTATGTGTGTCTGTCTGTCTGATTTGGTTATCTCATAAAATGAGTTTAATTTTAGATTTTTAGTGTCCATCAATCATTTATTCATTATTCATTACACCTATTTAATAGAGGAAAGATTAAACAAACAAAGTGAGTGTAGTGTGTGTGAGTGAAGTTGGAACTTAGAAAATAGAAATGAGAATGAAGGTGATTCTTCTCATAACACTTGCCTTCGTTATTATCTCAGCTAGATCTGATACTCAGACACACAATCTCTCTCCTCTGTATATCTTGGAAAACGATGTCGTTCCAGCTTCCACCTCTCCCCAACCTCAACCTCTCATGGTTCCCCTCACTCTTATCCAAGGAGCTTCTTCTAAAGGAGCAGGTCTCTCTCTCTCTCTCTCTCTCTCTGCTTTCTCTTATTATTATTTGCAAATTTACTTTACTTTTTCTACATGCTGGCTACTAAAAATAACATAGCTTTATTATTATATTAACTAATCATAATGCATTGCATATTTTAATGGGATAACTCAAAACGCAAGGGTTGTTCACCTTTCATGGTATCACTTACTTACTAACTGTGTGTTTGGTTTCACTTTTCAAAGAGACAATTGATTCTTAATGTGTTCAATTGATTTTCACATTTTTGGATGTGTTCTAATGGAATTGATTTTGCCTCCAAATTTGATTCTAACTCGAAGATAGAATTTTAAGCTTGTGTCTCTACAATAGTTTTTACCTTCAAATTTATTGTTCCGCCCACTTTTACATGAATATATGATCTATCCAAAGGTAAATTGTTTTATGTTCAACTCACTTTTAAACAAAATCAATTCGTTCAAAATCAATTTTTGTCAAGTGAACCAAACACACACTAACGCAAGAAACCATTCACTGGGAAATGTTTTCTTTTTGCAATTTTTTTTATTAGTTTAGTTGCTAAGAATGGCACTACATGCATATGTTTAAATTTAATAGGATGAATAACATATAGTGTGTGCACCTAGTTTAGGTTACTTCATGTGTTCAATCTTCATTATTGATGGTAGAGCCTATTTTTATGTAAAGGTTGTGTCTCAAATGGATTACTAAGCTTTAAATATTTGTCCAATAATGGCAGTATGTTTGGATGGAACATTACCTGGTTACCACTTGCATCTTGGATCTGGATCTGGTGCAAATAGTTGGCTCATTCAATTGGAGGTATGTAAAACAATGTTCAATTATTTCAAGGATGAGTCTAAGTACCACTAATTTCATGGTTTGACAATATCATAAATTTTGAAGACTTTATGAAACTATAATGTTTTGTAGCAATGCTGTTATGTAAACCTGTTTGAAAACTTTGCTGTAGGGAGGAGGATGGTGTAACACCATCAAAAGTTGTGTCTTTAGAAAAACTACTCGCCGCGGTTCCTCGAAATACATGGAAAAGCAACTACCATTCACAGGGTTATTGAGCAATAAAGCTGAAGAAAATCCTGGTTTTTTCTTTTTACCCTTAACAAGCATACATTTACATCAAATATAGCTCGGTATTTCTGGAGATTGTAAGATCATATGTTTACTCAAATATATGTCTTCTGTGTTGTCATTTTTGTGGACATCATGTTTTGTGCACAGATTTCTTTAACTGGAATCGAGTCAAAGTGCGGTACTGTGATGGCGCATCTTTCAGTGGAGACAGTCAAAATGAGGTCGGTGAGAGTATGACAGCACTTTCCTTTTCCTTTTATTTCAATAGAAACTATGCTGTCGTCTATAACTATTGAAAATAAAGATATCTATTGGTTTTTATGAATCTTTGCTGGTATGGAGGAAATCTCTTTTCTAATGAACAGGTTCTTCTTATATCCTGTAACTCTGTTTCTAAATTTATGATTGCTGTTGATATGTGTATTCATATTTCATACCCCTTTCAGGCTGCACAGCTTCAATTTAGAGGACAAAAAATATGGCTAGCTGCAATGGAGGAATTATTGTCCAAGGGAATGCAGAAAGCCAACCAGGTTTCGTATATCAGAATATTGTAATTTGTTATTCGATCTTCAAAGTCCATGGATGCTAATGAAAAAATATGTAAATCAGGCTCTATTGTCTGGATGCTCTGCGGGTGGTCTGGCATCTATACTACATTGCGATGAGTTCCGGAGCTTGTTGCCAAAATCTACCAAAGTCAAATGTTTGAGTGATGCAGGATTTTTTCTTGACGCGTAAGTAATATATTTTGTTTCATATGAACTCTAATCTGCACCATTGCTTGGAAACTTAGATATAATTGATTATCTGTTCAATCATGTAGAACTGATGTGTCTGGGGGACACACATTGAGAAATATGTTTGGCGGTGTAGTTACCTTACAGGTAATATATTTCATGTAGTAAAAGATTGTAGAATCTTGCAATTAATCTTCTGTTAGTGGTTTTACTTATCTGATATAAGGGTTAGAAAACTTTTATAAAATTGTAATGTCATTGATGTCTTTGAAATTGTAGGAAGTGCAAAAAAACCTGCCAAAAAGTTGTCTCAACCACCTGGACCCAACTTCGGTAATTTTTTTATTCTAGATGTCATTCTATTCATAGCTTGAAATTGTAGACATGCAAATTTTGAACATATAAATCTGTTATTTCAGTGCTTCTTTCCTGAAAACTTGATTGATCATGTTGAGACTCCATTGTTTCTGCTAAATGCCGCATATGATGCATGGCAGGTAATATTTATAAATACTCATTTTCTTGTAGTTTTCTGTTAATGATGTGCATGGTTACATGCTTACTAACTTGTGTTTATTTGTCCTCAAAGTTCTATCATATGGATGACATAGCTTCTAGTTTAACTAATTTTTTATCAAAGATTTCCCTTTATTTCAAATGGTTCTTGTAGCCATCGAACCTCGCCGTCTCCCTTTTTTGTACTAAAATATTAATATAATTTGGTATTCTATCAACACCTAACCCTCAATAAAAATCTTGGCTTTGGGGTCTAAATTGAATACAACCATCATTGTGTATATTTGGAGTTTCAAAATTGAAAACAACCATCATTGAGGATATTGGAGTTTCAAAATATTATTGATTTCATGTCTAAAAATGATATAGACAAAATCTCTTTAAATTGTCTTCTTTAGATCCAACAAAGTTTAGCCCCGCATTCAGCAGATCCTCATGGCTCATGGAATGATTGTAAATCAAATCATGCCAATTGTAACTCATCTCAAATTCAGTTCCTCCAAGGTAATTTTGACAGTCTCTACTAATGTGTAAGTAATGCATAGCAATTGATGTATATCTATTATTCATTATCTGATATCCTTGTAATATATCTTTTCTTTTAATCAGACTTCAGAAATCAAATGCTAAACGACGTGAAAGGATTCTCAACGACATCTCAATCTGGATTATTCATAAATTCTTGTTTTGCTCATTGCCAATCCGAGAGACAGGATACATGGTTTGCCAATGACTCTCCGGTTATTAACAAAATGGTATGCATAAATTCCTCTTTCGTACTGTTTATTGTTCTCACAAAATAATCATCTTATAAGCTAATATATTTTATCATGCAGCCAGTTGCAATTGCTGTCGGAAACTGGTTTTTCGATCGTCAAGCTATCAAAGCTATTGACTGCGCTTACCCCTGTGACAATTCCTGCCACAATCGGGACTTCAAGTGAGTCAAAGTCATTGTGATTGCCATTTGTGCATTTTACATTCTTTAATGTTATAGAAAACATATTCTTGGCTAAGGTTGCAATTCAAAAGATATATCATATTCAATTATAGATTGCATTATTAAAAAAAAACTGGATTGAAAATCCAAAATTAACAATTGAGCTTGTACTTCTACTCTTACCTTTTTATATTTGAAGACATCATACTTTTATCCAGTTCTAATTTTTGCAAGGACCACAAATTCCACGGCTTGCGGCCCGACTGTAGGATAATCCCTCAGACATGAACACCAACCCAATATTCCGTCCGGAAGCCGGGAGTAGCCCACTGCTTGTTAAGCTTTTCCAACGCCACGTAGGTGATTCGGACAGAACTTAAAAAACACTAGATAGTTAGAGAGTTAGTGTGATTGGTTTTCATGTTGTGGATTGTATTGGAACTGGTTTTGTGTCCTTCAAATGCAATTTTGTCTCCTGTCAAACATAATTTAGTGACAAGGGATTTCATCTCATGCCAAACACTATTTTGTTTCCTGTCAAACGTAATTTAGTGAAAAATCACTAACAACATGAAGTTTCGCCGAAACTTTCCAACCAAAAGGAAGAACCATTGCCTTCCTATTTCATCTCAAAAGCTGCACCATTTTTTCTTCTCTCCAATTCCTCTGTGACACTGAGATTCATATTTTCATGATTTGCAGTGCTGGTAGATCTACCATAGTGGACTCTCAGTCCACAAGGTTAACTTTTACCTTACTTACCCTTTTGATTTCCATCTTCTCAATTCCATAGTGGAACTGAAATTCTTATATTCCTCCTTTGCAGTGATGACAGTGATACAACTACCACTATGATATATTCCCACTCCACAAGGTTGACTTTTAATGCTGGCTTATTTGTACTAAGTGCTTTATTGCCATTTACATGCTCCTAATTCACTGTGCCTGTGGCCAATTGATTAATCTCTAAGGTCTAGTTTTATTAAGAAACCTATAACTTTTAATAGCATGGTTAGATGTAAAGGATTTAAAGAAAAGGTATTTGAATTACACGACGGTGCTATATAATATATAGCATCACCGTGTAATTAAGCACAATGCAGCTGGATCTAAGCATGTGTGCTTCAAGTCATAAGATTCAAGGAAAAGCAAGAAAAAGAAACTTGTCTTGTGACACTAGTGGAAATAATCTCAGGATTCAAATACTTAAGTCAATGAGACCATTAGGACTTACTTAGGAGAACAAACTGGAGTAATGAATACTATTATGTAAAAGCAAGTTTAAGGAGCGAAAATGTTTTCCCAATATGCTTAAACCAAAAACTCTCATAGCCCTTTTATAAGATTTACTTACAAAATTCACAGGTATTCAAAAAAAATTGTAGCATTATATTTGCCAAAAATATGTTTTTTCATAATTACTTACAATTATCTATATCATAAAGGAAAAAAAAATTACATTTTTTAATAGTAAATTGAATAAAGGCATTTTTATAAAGAAATTAGTAATGTATGTGAAACTTTGAAAACGACTTTAAATTGAGGAACAAAGAAATCTAAAAAGTGGATGTTATAATAAGAGACTGATAGAGTATGAGTGATTGATCCGTATGGTCTAGTTCGGGCTAATTATCAATATTGTTTGACCGAATGCTATGTCTTGAATTCGAATTCGATAATTATTAATATTGTTTGACCGAATGTTAGGTCTTGAATTCGAATTCGAGACTTTGCAGTTGTATGTGAATTTTTTTATTATTCCATATATGTGTATAAAAAAATTATTTAAAAACAAAAAAAAAACAAAAACAAGTATATGAGTGATTGCAACCAGGTTGAAGCGACTTGGGATAAGGTTGGCCTTAAAATAGGTAGAATTCAGTGAGTTGGACTTATTCACTTCAGGTTAGTACACACATTAACCCATCTAAGAATCAACTAATCACAACTCTTTCAAATAATGGTCCAGGATGAATATCGATTAAAATTGGCAACAACTATACATTTTTTTTTTTTGGCAAAAAAAAAATACATTATTCTTTTTAAGGATAAAAATCAATTATTTATTTATGAATTTATAAATAAATGTTTTTATCCATTTTATACGTTGCTCATATATTTTAAATTTTGAAAAATATTTAACTTTATATTTTTATGAAGTTAGTAAGGAAGAGCTAGGATGGATTAACAAATTAGGATTTACATATTACACATAAACGAGGTTCTCACATTAGAAGCTAGGGTCCTTTTTAAGATTTGAGTTAAATTGTTATTTGTTACCAACTAGACTAACCTAAGATTTTAAGATTTGAGTTTTGACGAAAAGTCAGCAAAAATTTGCTATTTTTTCTTAGCAAATTTACCGTAGATGGCTCTCAGATTGTTAACATCCAATTAATGGCCCACCATAAGTTCATTTATCTGCCTATAGCTTTTTGGACATATGTATCAAATTTTGACACATGTTCAATTGACAAGTTCGATGTGTTGATGGATTAGTTACGAGTCTAACGTGTGGTCGATAGTAGACCGTACGATAACTTACTATATTTACTGGTATAAGTACTCTTTGGGATAATCTTTAGAAATAATTTTTGATATATTTATAAGTTGTTTTTCGAAAATTATTCAAAATATTAATTTATGAAAATAATTTAAAAACAGTTTTATTTTATTTTACTTTGTGTTGGAAAAAATAATTTATGCAAAAATTAAGAGTTTATATTATAAGTTGTCTATCTAACTAAAGAAGGAGTTAGAAATTTTTTTAAGTACTCCTACATTTAATCCTTTTGCTCAACAAAAGTTCAAAAGGACTAAAATAGTCTTAAATTTTTCATTTTACTTTTTTATAATTCTTATTTTTTTATTACTGTACTCACATATTCCATAAAATTCATTTTTATAAATAAATATATTTCATATTGTATTGCGTAAAACTCAATTTGAACTTTACATTCATAAAAAAATTGAATTTTACAAACTATATATAAAATTTAATATTTTACAGTATATATGTCTACAATTTTTATTTAAATTTAAAATATTTTCAATGTTATTGAGATTAAATTTGTTTAATAAAAATGACGTTAATCTTTAAAGATTTGAGTGATATAATGTCAAATAATTTTAAATCAATTTTAATATTTCTAGAGTTGATTTTCGCAAGATTAGTTTAAAGATAAATTCATATTTTAGGTTGCAAAAATATAAAAAATTTATTTAATAATAGACATCAAATTTTATTATTTTCAAAATTAAAATTAACAAAATTTTATTTAAAATTAGTATTATCATAATAAATTAAATCAATTGACTTTATTATTAATTAAATAATAAATAATAAAATTAACTCACCATCACTAAAAACAGATAAATTAAATAATGACCAAATCATCAACAGTATTTAATAACTGACTATAAATATTCAACGATGAATAGAATAATTTTTTATTAGATTCTATTTATCTGACTCCATCTCTAAGAGACCGAAACGGTTAAAAACCACAAAACTCCAGCATAAATATCCGAACTTCCTAAGTTCCCAGCCCCTAAATATTTGCTTCAGGTTTTTCTTTGGCCTTCTTCACAACACAACATTTCTACCAATCATATACTTTCATTGGCCATTCACATTGCTTTTCTCTTGTTTATGTATGTGTATCACAACTTTTTAATCTTATTAAAGTACATATACTGTACAGAGGAAAAGTGACAATCACCTCCACCAGAAAATCCGACACTCTTGGGGGGAAAATTTATGACAAAAAAAAAAACAAAAAAAAAACTCTATATATAACCGATCATAGTGTAAAGAAAAACTTATACATATAACATATTATAATAATGTACAGTGTCTCATTCGCCAAAAAAAGGAAGTAGGTATTAGCTAACAACAAAAATTGGGTGTCATGAGCCGTATTTGGAGGCAGATGCTATTGCCACCGCCTGTGCCCAAACTTTCAGTCGTGCCTTCACATCTCGTGGATCATCACCTAAATCACATTAATTTATAAACAATTAATCATTTCCGTTCTTCTTCTTATTCTTAGTTCACACAAATCATCAATTATCTCATTCTTACCACATACAAATTACAACTAGGCAATGTTGTATATGTTGCATGATCTTATTCAAGATTGTAAGAATATGAGTAAACAAAAAATGTGAAATTGTTACATACCAGGACTAGATATACGCAAATTGGAGATAGGTGAATTACCACCGCTACTAGTATCAATTGTTGAATTAGAAAAAGAAAGAGTAGAAATTCTCTCATGTTCCAACTCAAACCCAAGATCTCTACAAGCTTTAACTTCTTCCAAATCCATACACAAACTTCTATTCCCACCTTTAGGTCTAGTTATCACCATCACCCCTGTTCCACCACTCTGATCACTCTCCCCACTATTCACTCCATGTTCTTCCTCTTTCTTCTTCATCTTCTTTTGATCCCATAAATTCTCTAAACTATTTCCTCTTTCAAACTCAAACACTCTTCTACTACTCCTTCTCCTCCTCCTCCTCCCCAAATCATTGCTCTTTTTTGCTTCATTCTCACTTGCATACTCTTTCACTACAATCGGCGTTGTTTGAGTCTGATTCCTTCGTCGTGGTGGTGTCGCTGGTAACGAATAACAGCTACCAGAATCATTTTCAGAAGCAGAGGATAACCCTGTTTGTAATAATAAGTCTTTTCCATCTGAGAATTCACCATCTGCGTCTTCACCTTCGAAACTTTCAATGGACAAGTTTGAGATACACATGGAAGTTAGATTATCAATATCATCACATAAAGTGCTGTTAGTACAAACTGAAAGTCTTGACAAGTTCTGCTGATGTTGAAGATGATGATTATGATTATGATTATGGTCAAACCCATCATCAATAATATCTTCAAATTCTTCATCTGAAGCCATACTATATTAGTATTACTTACTATAAAAATAAAAATAAAAAAGAAGAAGAAGAAGAAAGAAAGTACTTGTTTTTTGTTTTAGCACAATTGGAAGAAATTAAGAAAAAAAATTCACACGAATTAAGCTGAAAATGGAGTGAGTTTGTTTGTGTTATCTAGTGATGGAGTAGAAGAAGATAGAGGGGGTGTATAATATAGAAGAGGAGGTGTTGTGTTAAGTGTTTGGAGAATGTGAATCATTCGTTTCTTGTGATAAGGTAGAGAAGTAGAAGGGTATCTTCAATCAACTACCCTATTTATGCCAAATTTTGATACGTTTTCTTTTCATATTCTTTTTTTTTTAATTAAAAATTAAATAAAAAAAAAAAACATATGGTTGATCTCATCTCAATTAGCATCATATTGTTTTTATTTTGGCTCGTGTGCCAGGTGAGGTGATGTTGTGGCGGTCAAACATTCGTTCAAAACTGAAGGGGTTGAGTTAGTTACTTCAAAAGTTATTTTGTAATCACTAATAATTTTTTTTTCAGAATAGACCATAAATACCGCCATAAACTCTATTTATTACATTGTTTGAGAATGTTAACGTAGCAATTTCAGACATCAGTTTTATTATATTCGTTACAGGTAATGCCATTTGGTTTGTAAATTTTTTAACACTTCTTATCTACCACGTAGTTACAATTGATTCGAGCATAAATATATTTTATTGTATAGCTTCTATTTTCAGAAAACGCGGAGTTCACGCGGAGATTACAGATGAAAACTGACACTTAGTGAAGATTAGTATATTAATTAATTTAGATTAAATGATGTTATGTTAACGACAAATCTTATATCTTATATAACATTATATGATAGGCTTTTTTTTACAAACGTTGTTTTGAATGATGTATTCATACATGGTGAGTCATGAGGGGTAAAACATGATACAAGAAAAATATTTATGATATTTTGTCCTAACAGAAACCACAACATTTAGCGTTTTTTAAAAAATTATTTCTCCCACTCACAATAAATATTATTTAAGATTAAATATAATGATTAAAAAAATCATTTATCTTAAATATTAGTGAATTTTCACTATCACTAAAGTAAAGTATAATAATATTTTCAAAGTTGCATGTATATATAATAATAATAATAATAATAATAATAATTGAAGGGTACTATAGGATAAAATAATTAAAATTGCATTGAAAATTAAAAATGACACTTATTTTGAGACGAATAGAGTATTTAAGTTTCTTATAAAATTAGATTTTAATTGTCATATACTGTCAGTTAATGTAAAAAAAAATTACACTATCAAAATATCATAATCATTCATGAGCGTGACTTTAGAATTAGTTATTAAAAAAGTCAAACATCTTTAGTGATTTAACTTGTAATTAATTAATAGTATAAAAACTTTTTAAAAAATACTACTCTAAAAATAAAATATAAGAATATATTTTGTTTAATTTTCATTTTTGAGAATATATTTTTAAAATCTTTGAGTATGTTTTTGGTGTAGAGATTTATGCTTTTAGTTGCAGCAAAAAATTTATTCTTTCGTCGATCCCTAACATAATGAGAATGACTCATTTCCATCTCTACATTCAATTTTCATTTATTTGATACTCATAGCTAATTGGCTAATTAATAGAGAAATTATAATTGACTTTGATAAATTTTGAATTTGAATTTTTAACTTAATGTGAGGTAAATTTGAATCACCTCATCTTGTTCCTCGCGTCCAAACACCATTATAGAAAATTGTGAGTAAGAGGTTAAGTGAGAGGGGAGACTAAAAGAGGTTATTTTGGAGGTGAGTTTGAACCTTTTTATGTACACATGACATTATTGATTAATCGCATGCTTACAGCTATAACATGTATTTATGTCTCCTAAATCAACCTGAGATAACTTTTTTACGGGGATTATAACCGTTCGTTTTATGTTACAAAAAAGCACTACGTTTGTTACACTTTTCTTTTTAAAATAATTAAAAAAATAATAATCAGTTTTCAATGTTTGCATAATTACATCTATTTGTTACAGTTTTTTTAAAAATAAAATATAAAAATCATTAAAATTTGGTTTTTTAGAAGCTGTTTTTAGTAATTTCTCAAAAAAAAATATTTTTATAGATAATTTAAAAAAAAATTCACTATAACATACATATAAATACAAAATAATTTTTCATTAACTTAAAAATATTTAAAAAATAATATTTAAATTATGAAGTATCAAAATCAAATTTTTTTAAACTCTAACAAATAAGTACAAAATTCGTTCATTTTAAATATATCATTTATCAATAAGGATTTTTTGTATGCAAAAATTCAAAGCAAAATACCTGATATTTATAGAAACTAAACTGTAAATACATTTTTACCTCTTTAACATAAATAAGTAATTAACTTGAATTGTACAATGTAACAATAAATTTTATTTGCCATTAACTTCAAAGGCAGATACAAACATTAAAGGTTATAAGAGGGCTACTAATTTGCCATTACTGTGTCCAATTATCCATCCCATAAATGGCCTTAGAAATAAATAGGAGTAAAGCTTAAATTATAACCAAACCTGGTTTATCCATATCATTATTATTTTTCTTACTCAATCCATATCATTGTCTTGAATAGTACTCAATCCAATTTTGGTAAAATGTAAGAGAGATAAAAATAGGAAGAGTGCTACTAACAAATGTCATTAGAATAGTTATTATTATTTTTTATTAAATAATTGTTAAAGAATCTAAAATTAAAAATAAATTTTATATTAAAAATAATAAATTTTAAAAAATTTAAGAACATAATATTTAATATATCTTTTTATTTTAAACTTTTAAAAATTAAGAACACAATTTTTAATATATTTTTAATTAATTTTTCATATTTAATCCTTAAAAAATATTGTTAAGAATACTCTTAACATTTGTAAAACACATACACCAGTTCATTTAAGTTTTTTTTTTATACTTAGTAAAAAATATAATGATTAAAAAAAAATAAAATTAATTTTTATTAAACTATATATTTTAACTATCGGTGAATTTTTCACATATTATTAATACAAAATATATACAATAAAATTGAAAGATAGTATACGGAAAAATCACTTAGTCCCATCTCATATTTAACAAATAAAAAATATTTAAAATAAATTTCATTATTAATTTTCAATGCAACTTAAATTTTTTTCTTTATCAGACAAATAGAGTATTAAAGAGAATAATATTTGTTTTGAGATAAATTTATTTTTTTTTATAAGGACGTAAAAATAGTTTACTAACTTATGAGCATAATGATGGCGTTTACTTTTGGGCCGGAGTGATTCAACCAACAGCAAAAGAACACAATTGAATTATTTTTATGGTACCTACTGGGATTGGCCACCCCCTTACCTTTGCCCCACGGTTTTATTTTGTTTCAATTTTCAACAACAGAAGATGAAGAAAGCTCTTTTATCTCCACGTGCAACTCTTCCTATTGAATTTGGATAATTCTTCCCAAAGGATTTCAAGACACCTGTCCACGTTTTTCTTTTATTATTATTATTATCATTTATTGTAAGATTTAAAAAATTATTGATGTGATGAATATGACCCTAGACCAATTTTTTTATGATTAAAATGAAACGATATATATACTCAAACATAGAGGATAACAAAGCCAACGTCACGGTCACAAGAAAACAGAATAACCTTACATAATATCGAATTTATGGTGGGTGCTATATTCAACAACTTTTACTACGGTAGATTAGTTTTTTAAATTTTATGTAAAAAAAATTACTAATTAAAATTTAAAAGTATTCAAAATCGTTTTAACACTTTTTAAAAATATAAGTTAATTAACATTTTAATATTTATACAGTGAATAATTAAATAGATTTTCAAAATTTTAATTTATTAAATTAACATCAATTCAGATTAATGCATCATCGATTTATCGTAAAAATAATAAAAATTATTAACTTATATTTTTAAAATGTTCAAAAAATGTATACAGTCAATGTAATTAAAGTTTCAAGTGAATTTAAATATAAGTTTGAAACGTCTCTAAATTTTGCTTTCAATTTATAGATAATACTAATAAATATTGTTTGTTTGGAAATATTATGTTTTATTTTATAATGAATGTTATTTAAATTTAT
>JBBPBO010001986.1:69487638-69514213 GCA_037974295.1 Cicer cuneatum | reverse complement strand
AAAAAAAAAAAAAAAAAGATAAATGACTAAAACGCTACCTGAAATTAAGTTAAGGGACCATGAATACTATTTAATCTAGTATTATGGAAAGAGATTAATGGTTTTGTGCCTTTTGGTGAGATAAAGTCGATTAATGCTTTTTTATTTTATTTTATTTTGTGAAGGGTGGTGGGATGGTTGGAGCGTATCAAATCTCTCATTAATTTGTTTACACGTCATAATTTAGGATACTAATGAAAGCTTGAACATGTAGCTTCGTGCTGCTTTGAGATGCAAACAAATGCACTCAAAACTGTATCTAAAATTGTTTCTTAGATTTAAATACCCTTGTAATCTCTTTTTGAATGATATGCATTTATTTATAAACAAGGACTTATATGTGTGCTCTATAGTCTTTTCCGTAGAGGTAGTATTAAAATTACTATAACGCCTATTGTTAAATTGGAAACAGACTCATTCTAACATGTATTTCTTTAACAAAGTTAAATTCAACTAGTGTACCTCCTGTCAAAACAATTGTACTTGTGTACCTTGACTTGTAAATTTTTTTACTACATCGACTAACTATTTTTTTAACATGCCATTTCTTATTTTCAGTATAAACAATAAAATTAACTCATGATTGAATAAATGATAAGAAAGAAAAGAAAAGTGCATTTGCAAGACTTCGTAAAAGAAAGATTGAAGTCAATGGACACCGATTTATGAGAGTTGGTAATTAATAGCTAGCAACCAAAAAATGTGAAAGATATACAATTTTTCAAGATATTATACGATGGTTTGCAACATGTAAATCTAGAGGAAAGCTACGTTTCTCTCTCTCTCTCTCTCTTGTCTAGAGCTACGTTTCTCTTTATTAAAAAATAAAGAAATTTAATTAAAAAAGAAAAAAGGAAAGCTACGTTTGCTTAGCAACCTATATAAAACCGGACCCTATCTCGAGGTTTCTTCGTGTTGTTATTTCAAGTAGGAGAAAAAAGTTTTACCTTGGATAGAAATATAGATAATGAGCATGTATAAATAAGAGAACTTATAAATTAAGATATTGTGTCAAACTCATTTATATATAGTAATTTTTAATTTAATTTATCTAAACTTTCGAACTTACTTATGACTCTACACTTCGGAATCTGGCCCGTGAACACAATAACAGAAAATTTGAAGCTAAGTCTAAACTATCCGTCGGTAATAATGAATATTGGTAAAATTTTATAGACTGGATTAATGTATATGTCAAATTAGAAATTACACATGCGGTTTTTTTTTTTAAAAAGAAAAAATAAATTAAAAACAAAATTTAGTTCAATTCATGTCAAAATATTTTTGTGGCATTTTTAAAATATTATTAGTGTTATCTGTTTAGATAATAATATTTTAAAATAAATAATATGCTAATAATTACCGATAAAAAAAATACAATAATAGAGTTTAATTTTTATATATAAGAATCATATGTTTTTATCAAATTAATGCTTAAAATTGATTGTTGATGTGAAAAATATTATACTTAATTCAATTCATAATAATATAGATAATAGATGGATTTTTTTTATAATGTTTAGAAAAATCTTACTATCTTCTTTTCTTCACCGGCTGTTATTTTGAGAAAGTGTTTAACACATCCATCCATCAATAAACATTCCTAAATTTAGGGCTTTTGAACTTTAATAAATTAAAAAAGAATAATGACGGTGAAGGAAACTGCAAATCGCATGCTTCTATAATGCGATCTTAAAAATAAAATCGGATTACAAACGTCATCATCCATTGAAAATAATGTAAAAACTGGATTCTAATTTGTGGGATATAATTTAATATATCAGTGATTATAAAATAGTAATATGTAATTTAAAAGTAATTTAATTTGTGTTTTAGAATAATTGAATATACTTAAATATTTATATATAAAAAATAAATATATTTTTGAATATATATATATATATATATATTAGGTTTACTTTTGTAAAAAAAAAAGGTAAAACGTCGCTGAATAATAGAATTCATGTATATTGAAATATGAAATTATTGATAAGATTTTACAACTTTAGATATGTAATCCTTGTCTTTAAAATTTTTTTATATGTGAAATCGTTTTATTTAAACTTTTTGTTTTCATTGAAGTGTTTATTCCAATAATATATTTGTTAAATAGTTACATATTTTTTTATTATTAAAGTTGTACATTTAACTATAATATGTTTTTTATTTTATATAATTAATATTAGTTTTGAAACATTAATTAGATCTAATAAATTTATATACTTTTTCACATTTTCAACTTTAAAATGTAATTTTTGCCAAAATTACGATTGTAATTCTCGCAATCCCACTATCTATCTAAACATGTAATAAATGATAAAGTGTGCCATGGAGTTTACTCGTGAGTGATAGTTTGTTAAAAATAATATTTATAATAATAATCAAAATATTGAAACAATTTTTTATATGTGCAAATATACGTGATATATATAAAAGAAATACTATAAAACAAAATAGAAATTTCTTGGTTCAAAAACCTTAAATAATAATAATAATAATAATAATTTTTATATATATAATAAAAACTTTAGTCAGATAAAACTCTCAAGGCAACTCAAAATTCAATGTCTAATGTAACTAAATTTTATAGTTATGATATTTTAGATGGAGAACAATTTTAATTACTTTAACCATTGTTTCATTTAAATAATTAGAATGTGAAATAAAATTTTCAAGTAATTGTTTCTCATGGTAAAAAAAAAATCAAGGATGAGTTACAAAAATTTATAGGCAAGAAGAGTTTGTAGATTTTTAAGATATAAAAAATTTCGAGTGAATGAAATGGTTAAAAGTTAGTGAAATAGTTATAAGCTATTCATTTCTAAATATTTAATATTATTCATCTTTATTTTGTTTCGATCATGAAAGACTCGTTCAATATCATAGGGAAAAATCTCACATCATATGCAAGGATTGTTATATATGATCTTGATCACTAATTGACAATAGAGAAACAATATTATTGTTGTGAACTGAGAATGTGTCACACACTAAAATGAGTGTAAATTAGTTGCATTTCATAACTTATTTATCATTAGTAAATGACTTGAACCAAATGCAAGAAAGGGTAATTAAAAAACAATGGATGAATCCTTATGTGTGTATATAGTCAAACTTGTATTGTGATACTTTAAAGATATATGGTGGTTTTTTCTTGTTTATATAGTTATTAAAATGAAAGATTTGGTAAGTAATTATAGCATTTAAATATGTAAAATATTTGTACTTGATGAAACAAAATAGAATGAAAGTAGAAAATCAATAAAAGAAATATTATTATTTAAAAAATATTAGATCGAAATTTTGTGAGTTGATAAATATAAAAGTATGAAGTATAAATAAATATATTATAATAGATAGATGACGGTGAGTTGTTAATACTATTGGTAAATGATGATAGTGATAAGAATTTTGTGCTTATATAA
This sequence comes from Cicer cuneatum, assembly GCA_037974295.1. Classification (NCBI taxonomy): domain Eukaryota; kingdom Viridiplantae; phylum Streptophyta; class Magnoliopsida; order Fabales; family Fabaceae; genus Cicer; species Cicer cuneatum. The sequence continues at coordinate 69,510,749 of JBBPBO010001986.1, read as the reverse complement.
TTTTGAGTGTCCTCGTGTCCCCTTTGAGGTATACAAAGTTCAATCCTTGAGACCCAATCTATAATGCTAGTTTTTGTCTTATTTTCACCATTCCACGAATCAAATCAATTGCTTGGAGTGGCGTAGTAAAGGGAAAAAACAACTTTGAAATATTTGACTAAATAATTAGATACTGGATTTGTGATCTAAATATACATGAGCAATGTTTGGTGACTCAGATTTTTGTCAGATAATGGAGAGGGTGGGTAATTCACATATCTATACTATTAAACTATGATTTTAAGTGAAGATGATAATACTAAGTATCTATTAAACAATTATATTTTTCACCATGAATTAAAAAAAAAATATATATCTCACATCAATGAGACTCCTTTATACAAAGATAATATTGCAAGGGCTTACCCAAGATCCAATACTTGGATAATGTAATACTACAAACTTGAGGTTAACATTAACGATGTATGCTCATGTAAATGTATATTTGTGGTTGTAGGGGTTTGGGCCTCTTTCTGACATTTTCATTTTACACATGATATATTTTGTATGTCTTTTGGTTTGTTGCTAAATATAACTTTCTTAAGTGATATGACATTTAGACCTTACATGATTGGGAAGGTAATGTACAGTGTTTTGATAAATAAATATCTATTGATTCAATTTTAATTTATATAGTGAGCTCCTCTTGTCATCCGATCTTGACTTCACCCCTGGCTATATGTGGGAATTAACCCCACGAGATATCTAAACTTGAGGTAGGAGCAAATATCAACATAGTATTTCAGATAAATTTATAAAATTTATATCACACCCAACTTTTTTAATTTCCATTTGAATATACATTCATTTGTAATTCTTTTATTTTACAAAATTAGTATACTTTTAGTTTTTGACAATAATTAAAAAAAAATTTGTAAATATTGAAAATACACAAATATTTTAAATATAGAGACTAAAAAGAAATAATGTTTATATGAACCTTAATTTGAAAATGCATTTTATTTTCCGAACTTTCAAATTTAACTAAATATTTTAATCGATCAATATGAAGAGCTTTATTGGTGAAATGTTCAATTTTCAACATCATATGAATAATAAATTATTATGGGGTTTGAAATTGAAATTTTATACAAAAAGAGCTGTATAAGTATTTGTTTTGGACTAGAAAATAAATGGTGTATAATCTTTTGTTAAAAATCTGTACAATTTCGACCAGGCCTAAAACGTTGTATGGGCTGGGCAATTATTTTAGTTTATTCCCTCTTTGATCTGTATAATTCGGAATTGTTAACTACATCCAATAATTTATTACTATATCTCAACTTAAATATAAGAAGATAATTGAGTTAATAAAAATTTAATATACTTAAAAAATAAGATAATATTATTTGATTTTTTTCAGAAATTAAAAGTTAATTGCAATAATAATTAACACTATTAAAAACAACTACAATTTTAATTCCTTCTCTACACTATCACAATCTCAAACTCTCTGTAACACAATTGAGTTTAAATCCCAATTATATGTAACAATTTAATAAAAGAAGAGCATTCAAAATAGAGACACATATAGCTAATATAGCAAAATGAAAACAAACATCAATTGCATAAATCAAACCAGAATTCAATTACATAACCGATTCAAAGAGATTCATCAAATTTTAATTTAAGAAATTCAACTACTCATATTCAAGAAAATAGAAAACATCCATAAAGAAAAGATTACACATGAAAATCAATTGAATCTATAAATCACGATGTTTCACAATATTTTTGTTGTTTTTCCCAAGCATTCAATGTCCAAGAATACCTTTAAATTTGGTATTTTTGCTTAAATGTTGCACTAATTTATCAAGGTATTAGACAGTATTAGTATCAGTTGAAACAAAATGCAATTTTAAGTCTTTTTATAATTAGATTATGCATCAACAACTCTATAACTTCCCACTTTAAAGGACTAACCTCATATGAAATAAAATAAACTATAAGAATTGTTTGGTTAGTGAAAAAATCAATACATAAACACCTAATTGATTAAAGACTACAACATGATAATTTATCCAAATATCTCTAAATGTAACTAAAACTTAAGATAACTAAATCAAATACATACTTAGAAGACTATTTTCATTTTATTTAACAAATATTTTCCAGTCTAGATAAATTTAGTCAATTTTGCACAACTGACTAATGTTTTTGTTCAATGATTTTTTATTTACAATTAGAAAAAGGTTAGATCTAAATTCAGTGGAATTGATTTGATTGATCAATGTTCACGTACATAATTAAAGGAAACATTGTTCATGAAACTTGTTACATAAAATCAATATAAATACTATATTTGGAAGGATTCATTCTTAGCAGAACAAAAAAAAAAGGAAGAAAGGAAAATACATATTTTGAGACCCACTTCCTCCTCTACACCACTGTTGACTAGGGATGGCAAAGAGGTATATACGGTTTTAAGAATTACCAACCTCACACCTGCAACTTCAATATCACATTCGCTTCCGCAGTTGTCGGGAGTGACTTTTTAACATCCACTCCCATAAAATTATATTCATATATAAAATTCTTTATGGACACAAATCATTTAACTTAACAAATACCCGTAAGTAAAGTAAATGTATTCTTCTCGTAGTACTAGTTAATAAGAACGAGTATGAGTTCCATACGCGTAACTTTTAAAAAAATATTTTAATAAATTTATTATCAAATTTAATATTATGATGCATTGTTATGTAGTAATATTTGTGAATAAACAAATGTTTTTTTTTATAAGAGATGTTATACTTTTTATTTAGTTATGCTTAATTACAATTATTACACTAACAAACAATTTATTTTACAAAATTATAATTCTTTTTAAAGAATTAATTATAGTTGTTGATATCACAAAATTGGAATCCACTTAAAATCTAATTTGTAGATACACATGTTTTTTATGAAGCAAACACATATGAAATAGTTAGTGACTATTATCCGTACCCAGGAATATAACTTGTTATTTGTTTTATGTATCTCTCTTTCTTGAACGATTTTTCATAAAATGGAAGCTTAATGAGTAGTAATACGTGAGTGTCTTGTTTGAGGATATACAAGTACTAGTAGCCAAAGTTTTGAGCTGGGTCCAACTCCTTGTAAGGACTACTCACGAGTAGTAGGACATGGTGTCATTTGACATATCCTTTAGATAATGATTTATTGGCTGCTATATATGCACATCAACTATCAATTGTATAAGGAAATAAGCAACCACTCTCAATCATATAATTAATTGTCAAGTCTAATTTTCAACCTCTAGTTAGTGGATTAGTATTGATACGCTCATTCATGTTCCACCACCGACGACTGCATAAGAAATTTATTTGTCTTTAAACTAAATGGGATTTTTCAAAATTCATTGTTTGTTGCCAATTCTTGGGTATACCGGTTAAAGTCATTCCGGGAAAACAATTGTATAATCACAATATATTTAAGCACACATTTAAGTATACACTAAAAAAATTTAAATAATTTAATTATTTTAAAAATAAAATATTATTTAACTTTTTTTATCTGCTACTTTAATATTTTTTTTTATGCGTACACCTAAATATGTGTTTAAGAATCTTATGTTCACACAAATATTTCTATCATTCTTAAGAGATTCGACTTATCGAAGAAAGATACACTTTAATGTAAACTTGTTCAGTACCTATGCATTCAACTATCCACAATTAGATTCGGTAATTGGCCTGTGCAATCTGGACCATTGTGCAGGACCCAATATTTTTTTTTTTAATTTGATAGTGACACACAAATTAAAAAATTTCAAAGAATCAAATAAACACCCAAGTCCAATAAGATTTAATTTATTGTAAAGGAAATGACTCATTGCACCAGATTTATGGGGCTCAAATAGGGGTGAGAATATGTCATGTCAAACTTTGAAATGTCTAACCCTAATATACGATTAATTTTTTAGACTTTAGCCTGACTTATGACCTATCATAGATTTTTTATTGGTCTGGCCTGACCTAAAAGGCTATTTAAAAACTTATTTCACATTAAAACATTTAAATAATATATTTTATATTTTTTAAATAGGCTAGACTAAGCCTTTATATAAGAAAAACTAATAAATTATAACCAACAACTGCAATAACCTTAAAAAAAATACAAAGAAACAAAATAAACCACAATTGACAAATACTAATATTAATAATATATATATATATATATATATATATATCGGTCTATCAGGTTTAATAAGTTTTTGTATAAGACTGAGTCTGATCTATTTAAATTAATAGACTTTTAAAAAAGCATAAGTCTAATCTTTTTATTAAATAGGTCAAATCATAAGTCTATGAGAGACGGTCTAACCTATTTTCACTAGTAGGCTCAACAAAAGTGTTTAGTTAGTGAGTGAGTCCACAAAGAAAAAATGTCATAAATTTGTTATGACAAAAATAAAATTAAGAATGTTGTTATTTGATTTTTCTTTTGATATGTTATTTGGTAGTATCTTTGAAAGTTATAAAATAAGAAGACATGATTAATTCTTTTTGAAATGTGATTATTTGTAGTTTTTTGAAAGTTATGAATTTGTTTTAAAAAATGTTACAAAGATAATTTTTTTTAAATAGCTAGAAGGTTGGTATTAATTTGAAGTTGTATTTAAATATTATTTACAATTTATTTATTTTGATGAATTTAAAAAAATATAGTTAGAATTTTTAGTATTTTATTCGGTAAAAATATAATATTTATTAAATCAGAGTTTTATAAAATATAATATTTATAAAATTGAGGGGTGTATATACATGGATCTGCTTTGGGGTGAGTTTTATACATGTTACTATTGAATCATAAATATTTATGAAGTCAGAGTTTAGACTATAATCCGTCTTTATATAAATTCGATGTTATATACGAGTTAAATTAATATTAGATTTATTAAAAATAAGACAAGGTTGACCTGAATGCCAATTGAAACAGAATAATAAGATGATAATTTAATTATGGTTAAAATTAAAAATAAATTTTATCATGTTTTCAAATTTAAAATGAATCATCTAAAAATAATTCAAAATAACTCATAAAATATTACTTTATTACAAGATTTTTACATAAACTAACATATACTTCCTCTGTTCTAAAATATACACAAAAATTTGTTCTAAAAAAATTAATATATTAAATTTAAATTTTTTTACTACATACTTAAAAAAAATTTACTCAATTTTCTTTTTTATATTTTGAAACGGAGTAATATTTTGAACATAAAAATTTAATTACCAATATAACAAAGCTAACAAGTAGGCGTGACGGTGAATAAATGACGGGTTTGGAACCAGACTCTAATCCGTTGGCGGGGCCCACCCTAGAAGCATAGTATCTCTATTCTCTACATCAACTGCTAACTAAAGAGTAGTTTCCCAAGCTAAGCTACAATGTGATTATTAGCTGTACACTTTTACCACCTAATGAAATTCGAAGTTTCTCTCTTTCAATTCCTACGGGTATAAAACACTTTCTAGTTGCTACAAGTTAAATATGTTAGCTCACATCGTTATAATCTCTAAATTCAATTACAAAAATATTCTCCAGATTGCATTATGTTTTTAAAAATTAAATTTGCTACTAAAAACATTTGTTTTACTCTAACTTATTTGGATGTTAAAATCATATGGCATTAATTAACTTGAGGGTCTTTATCTCATTGTACGGACATCAAGTGATCAACTTTCAATTCAATTCACAATAAGTGGTGCCACTCTACTTACACGCACATGATGATGTTATTATTATTATTAGCCTTTAGCCACCATTCCGTGCGTAAATGATTTATGATTTGTGATAAAGTATGCAACACGTTCCAAAATGTCAAGGATATATATCATTTCATCCATCCATTGGAATCTTTTTTTTTTCTTTCTGATATTAATTTAATCTATGGTCCTCATGTCCTTTTCTTGTTGAGTGAATAAAATTATTCACTTGTAGTTTTATAGAGAGAACAAGACTAACCGTCCGTTAAACAAGTGAAATTGAAACTTACTAAGTTGGGAAAGTATCAAAGGCATTATTTTAAGTAACTGAATAAATTATTCCTCTGTCAAGAAAATGATGGACATCCTTTAGAATCTTTCATTGGTTAAAGTGTTGTCGTTTTGAGTATTCTCAAATAAGATAGTGTGGTGAGAGAAGATCATGCACTTTGAAGAAAATCTCAACATTATTTGTAGCCAAAGTAACTATTTAACATTACATTGTTACTAGCAGAACTGAACCCAGTTTCTTAATGAGATTTTTAGTTCAAAGTTTGTAAATAGAAAAATGTTAGTAAAATTGTTCACTTCACTAAAGATGAAAAGTCTAATTCTCTAACAAAAATTAATTATTAGCGAAATATATAGATACTTTACACATATGAAAAAATAACTATTGTCCCATTTGAAAAAGAAAAGTGCAATTAGTTACCCTCTAACAATAAACCAATAAAAATATGTGCTATTATAGATATATAAAATGCACCGTTGTAATACCCTAAATGCATCAAAGAATTAAAGAGAAACTAGAAAGAACAAAGCTCAACAATCATTTGGCACACAAAAATGAAGATGATGAAATAAATGTTCAATGATAAACGTATATATAAAAGCAAAATCTTTGATTGCACGCATATTTGTAACGGTCTCTAAGACATAGTTCAAGTGGTTGAACTGAGACAGCTGAAAAAATTCAAGAAAAAAGTATAGATCTAGAATTCAAACTCTTGCTACTAACATAACATCTTAATAACTAACATTTTCCTATGAAAAACAACACTTGTATTAAGAACACAAATCTAAAATCTCTTGGATCCCCTATAAAATAATTCTTATGTAAAAGCCTGTTATACATGTCCAAAAGCTGCTGTTAACTTCTGAATGTCCTTTGGCAAAATACTATAAGCTTGATAATATTCTTGCTGCTTAGAATGATGCAATATATGTCATCTAAATCATCAAGGGACAAAATTTGTGGCAGGCTTTATGTGGTTGCATAAAGATTCAGGTGCTTGATTTTGTAGCATCAACATTGGATTGTGAAGATACTCACACCACTTAACTTCTTCTTGTTCTTCCTCCCAATAATTGGATCCATTATTATTATTCACATGAAAAGAGCCCGAAGAAATAGAAACATCTTCTGATGGTTTGTAACAAAAAGAACTAGTAGTTGGTGGAAGAATAGACATGATGTTATTATTAGAAGTAAATTCAGAGTTCATGTCAAAGGGTACTTTTCCTGTTTGGTTAAACCAATTAGAAGAGTTTGAATTTGTTGGAAGATTATTCATCTGAGTTGAGTAATTTCCCATCAAATCAATGTGTTGGGAATTATTATTAGTGTAACTCTCTTGTTGAGATGTCATAAACCTTTCAAAAACCAAGTCTTTATTATTGGTTAACATGTTACTATCACTTTTGCTTTTACCTTCCAATTCCATCTCATTTGGATAACCTTTTAGAATAATTGAAGATTGTTTTTGCTCATAGGAACCTGCATCTGACTTGAAACTTACTGATCTCACAAGGTTCAATTCATCTGAAACTTCTCCTACTTTCTCTTCATCTCCATTCTCAATCTCAGAAATTGGTTTATGAGTTAAAGGATCTATACCCTTTTGCCTAAGTTTCTTCTTCAAACAAGAATTCCAAAGATTCTTTATTTCATTATCTGTTCTCCCTGGTAATTGTGCCGCAATTTGCGACCATCTAAGAAAACACCATGGTATCAGAGTGTTCACCAAATAAAAAATAGAAAACACATCATATCATATTATCATATGCATGTAAAAAAAATCATGAGAAGAAGAAATGGATTTATTTACCTATTCCCTAGTACTGAATGAAGTTCAATGATGAGATTTTCTTCTTCTTGTGAAAATGTACCTCTTTTTAAATCAGGCCTTAAATAATTAATCCACCTAAGCCTACAACTCTTACCACATCTTTGAAGACCTTTCAATAAAATACAATTGACAAAGAAATTAATTAATCAACAAAATTTTGTTACCTTGATTTAATGGTATAAGAGATTGAATTAAAAATTTGGACTATATAATATATTATATTATACCTGCTTGCTTAGGAACTGAACTCCAACATCCATGACCAAATTGAGTAATATGTTTTAAAAGTTTTTCATCTTCCTCAGGTGACCAAAGACCCTTCCTAAGCTTTTGTTTGTAGCAACAAGAGTGTCTTCCCATTTGTAGTTTGGTTTCTCCCACTTACAAATACAATGAGGTGAGAAATTTTATGATAAACAGAAGGATTGTTGAATTTATTATGCCTAAGAGAAATGTCACTAAACCAGACCGTGACATGTAAAACATGAGATTGTGAGAGAGTTATTGTATCAATGAAATGTGAAAGAATTGGAAAGGAGTTGAATTAATATAAGAGTGAGGTCCCATGATTATGAGAGATGTCATAGTCATTAAGGTACCTTCTATTTCTTTTTCTTTTTTTTCCTATTTAAAAAATACACGTGTCCTTATGTTTCTTTATTATTCAAAAAATATATATGTAATTAGTTTTCTGCGTCTTATCTTTACATGTGTGATGACATGACAAATGAAAAAGAATACAAAGTGCATTAATTAAAATAAAATTATGGTTTCTTTGATTAGATATATTTTGTAATGTAATGAAGGGAATACATTTCATCATGTTTATTTCATTTTATTTTGAGCAATTACTTATGAATTTATAATACAATGACTCAATTAATACATATTATATATATACACATGGATGGACCAGGGGGTGTCTATGACCTACTTTAGATCAAACCAAGTTTATTTTTTTATTTTTATATATATATATAGTTAAAGGTAAGGTTTTCTATTTTATTTTTAATATGTTTATTTAACTAAGAAGATCACATTAAAATTTATTAGTAAAAATAATATTTTAGACATACTAAATTTTGAAGTAAATATAAATAATATTTATTATTATTATGATTAATATATTAGATTTTGTATTAAATAATAAATTAGCCAACCTTTCCAGTAATTTTAACATACTATCTTATATTACTTTTTAACATATTTAAATATAGAAAATTATACTCTATACCCCACATTTTATTTTCCTACCTTCATATTTTAATAAAAATTCCATTTTACCATGAGTTTTTTAAAAATAAAAAACTAATAACTATAATCTTTTTCAAAATAAAAAATAAAAAATTTAAAAGTTTATCGGTACATTAAAAATAATAATAAAAAAATAACTTATTAAAAATGTGTATGTTTCAAAATACGAATGTGTTTTAGAAAATTTAAAATTTGAGATTTTTAGAAGATACAAATATTTAAAATTAATTTTTTTGGAAAGATATTTGTATTTCAAAAAACGTAAATTAAGTTTCTGGAAATACATTACTATTTTATAAAAAAAAAACTAAAAACTGAAAAACTTGTAACAAAATTTTTGGTATAGCAACAAAAAGAATTTCATGGAAGAGTACACTTTTTGTGTATTAGAAATCTTATTTTATATTTATCGAAAAATTTAAAATTTGATATTTTTATAACATTTTATGTTCCAAAAAATTAAAACTTCAAATTTTTTAAAATATTTTTGGATTTTAAAAAACTTATAAAAAACTTTTTAAGTTTTTCGAAATACAAATAGTGGAGGTAAGACAATTTTTTTTAAAAGTAAGTAAAATAGGTAATTTATATAAAGTGTGAGAATATGAGTATAATTGTGGTGATATAAAATAAAATTTTCTTAAATTTATTATGACATAATAGAGTTTAAATAAAATATCATATAAAATAAATTTCTATAAAATTTAATTAGCTTATTAATTTGTTAGTCTATTTTAATTTAAAGGTGCATAAAATTACTTATTTAAATATATAAATACCTAGTTAAGTAAAAAAATATTAGTATGAAGTGGGCCTTTAAGGGTTCTAACAAACAATATCATGCTTTTCAAAACATTATATATTCAAATCTAAAAATAAATCTATGACAAATGACAAATTTGTACAACATGTTAAGTTGAATCTAAATCAATTAAAGTTTAGATTTAAAAATTTAGAAATCTAAATTTAAAAATTTAAATAATTTTAGATTTAGAAATCTATGGATTTAAAAATTTAGATTTTTTTATCATAAGTTAAACAATTTTAATTTTTTGTGAAATATTTTTTTATAATATTTTAATACATTTATAAAAAATTATTAAATATATTTCATTCCAATTTTAAAATTACGAAATAAAAATCTATTTAACCATAAAAAATCCCGGTTGGTCTTTCTCCCCCTCTTCTTCTCAAAGCAAGCAAAATCATATTTCAATTTAAATAAATATTAAGAAAACCAGGTAAAATAACAAATTGATAAGTTAGCGCAGAGCAATAAGGAGACTAACGTTGAGATAACAAAACGGGGAAAAGAAAGTGATTATTAATGGTTTATTGAAGAATCGCATTTGGAAAAATATGGATTCAAATGTGAGGGATTTCATAGCAAAGGAAGTTGCTGATTGGAACGACGAGGTAATCGCCGTTGCTCGATTCAAGGCATTTTCCGGTCAAAGATCCGATTGGCAACCAACTTTCATCTTCTGGAGAGATTTGATCATCAAAATCGCCACTCATTTTCGCTTCCTCCTCATTCAACCTTCCCAGGTACTACCTACTAGGGTTTTCCAATTTCCTTTTTTTTTTCCTTTTCTTTTTAACTCTTACCTTAAATTTAGTTATTTTCAGGTCAAGAATGTTTGGTTTAATCGAGGAGGGTTAACCCCTTTGTGTCTCGACCATGTACTGGTAAGTGTCACTCACTAAAAGCATGTTATTTTGGTTGTGTAAAACTTATTTCTTACAAATATTTAAAATAGAATTTGAGTCTAATGGAGATGATGCGATGTATGTGTAAAATAATGGAGATGATGTTACCGTAAAACTAGTTTAAAAATAACTGCAAAATGCTGAATTCTTATTGGACGCGAATGTAAAACTAGTTTAAAAATAACCGCATAATGATGGATTTAGTGTAAAACTAGTTCACACTAACTGTGCATGTTTCATTTTTCTCATAGAATTCATGTTGGCCAAATTTAATTTTATACCCAAAATCAGTTGTTTGCTTTAGTGTTTTTCTTTTTGTCTTTACATTTTATCATTTTCCAGTCTCTAATGTATAATGAAGGTGACATCACTAGACCTGGGGATCTTGTTGATCCAACTAGTGGAAGATTCTCCCAACTAGTCAGAAAAGTGACCAGCTTAATAAGCAGACCAGCTACACCAGATATCACGGCTGAAGAATCTGTCATCCTTACTGCTCTGCTTAAGGTTGTTTAGCTATTCATTTATTCCAAGAGCTTTTTTTCTTTTGTTCTTTTTGTTTACTTTTATTTTTTATGCATGTGTGCGTTTGGTTTACCTTGTGTATTTGTAATTAAGATTGGTCAATATATTTCCTCGACACTGCCACCCTCGTAGAGTTCATTTCAATTTTTCATGGAAGAATGGTTCCATATCAATTTTCATGGTGTATGATTCCTGAAGTCAATTATGGTTGCCGTATTTGTGCTAAATTATCCTTTGTTTAAGTATGCTAGATGTTTTCAATACTACAACTCAAATTACAGTTTTGTTTCTTCATATGTAGGATAAGGCTGCTGAAGTTGTCAAACATCTATCAGAAAGTCACTGGAATTCATCTTGTATCATTACGATGAAGAAATTTCGGGAGATATCTGGAGGGCCTGATGAAGCTTCTGTAATGTTGAGGTATCTGTCAGGGTGTAGAACAGCACACTATCTGTCAGTCCTTAAGAACGAACTTGTAGAGGTACATAAACTTTCTAAATTTATTCCTTACAGTAGTATTCTATCCCGGACATGCCTTTTTTTCAACTATTTCACATTTTGGTTGCACATCTGATAACTTTTGACATTTCTGGTAAATTGATAGTAAATCTGATAATCATTAATACTGGCCAGGATTGTTTCCTTACTGTGGGAGGAATGATCATTTATCAATACTGATTTGATTTTTATGCCTGAAATGCTTGTCTTATTTCCATTTTTAATTTCACAGGGGGTTAAAATCTCACTCTCAGCAGCAGCATTATCTGGCATCTCTAATTTAGATTATGATGTTCTGTACTTGATTTGGACAATTGAGAAGCTTCAGCGACAATTAGATGTGATTGACAGGCGTTGTGAATTGTAAGTTTATTGTATGTAATATGTATGAATTGTTATACCTGTATATGTTTCCTGGAGGTTATTAAATGATAATGAGTAAATAATAAAGCTTTCCCCATTAGCCAAACTACTTTCTCTTTCTTCTTCCACAGTAGATTATTGTATTTTATGTTAGTGGCTATTTGGTTTTGATTAATTTTCTGTAAAGAATTGCTTGAAGCTCTTTTAGTAGGATTTTGGTTATAAGTTGTTTTATACACATAAAAAGGTCAATACAAAACACACTTGCTCGACACAGGATATAATTAACTTAATGTTTGATTCTCATTCATATGATGTTATACTTTTGTATTACTGTCACACGACCACTGATTTAGAATTTTTCACCTATTGAAATTTTGGACCCCCAGTGATATTATGTTAGTTTTCCTTTCTAAAAACATGAATTCACTACAAGAATTTGATTACAATTAATTTGATTGGTTGTACAAATTTATGCACAAGAGGAATGCTTTTAACAATCAAAATTTACTATTAGTTCTAGTGATTTTCTTATCATATATTGTCTTCCCAGAGTTGAGAGGTATGCTGCATCAGTGTATGGATGTTTGTTTTGCTTAAAATAGTATAGTTGCCTCACAGATTGATTCCATTAGGTCGAGAAAATCAGCAGTGGCTTCTCTTAATTCTGGGAACAAAAAATTAGCTCTCAGGTATGCTAGGGAGCTGAAGTTGGTTACCCAAAGTAGAGAAAAATGTTTGTCGCTTTTGAATAGAGTAGAGGAAGTACTCGGTGTTATTGTTGATGCCGAGTCAGCGAAAAAGGTACAACTTTAAATATTATATCAAATCGATCAGTTTATCCCAGGTTCAAAATATTACATTGAACTGCATACTGTCTTGGTTATATCCAGTAATCCATTCTTTGTTAGCAGGTTTCTGAAGCTATGCAGTTTGGAGCACGGGCTATTAAAGAAAATAAGATAAGCGTGGAAGATGTTGATCTTTGTTTGAGGGATCTCCAAGAGAGCATTGATTCGCAGAAGGAAGTTGAAAAAGTGCTAGGTATGTTTTGGCATATCTTTTGTGACTCACGTTTACTGAAATAGATTGTGATAGATATTGAACTGGAGTGGATTTCAGGATGTTGGTGTTTTGTAAGTTGTGACTGACATCAATAATTAGGATTGAATTTTTTAAGCATGCTGTTTTTTTGGCTGTAGAGCAAACTCCGTCGTTCACAGATATCGAGGATGAAGATATTGAAAAGGAACTCGAGGAGTTAGAGCTGGCTCTTGGTAAAGAGACTCAAGTTGCTACACCGGAAAAGGCTATTACTGGTGCAGAAGGAACTGCAACTTTGGAAGCTTCTGAATTTCTCAGTGACGCTCTCTCAAATCTCAAACTTTCAGACAGTCCAGTCGGGAAGCCAAGAATCACACATGTGGTGGTGTCTGATAGAGACAAAACAGCAAATTTAGTAATGTAAGCTGTATATAAAAAAGTGAAAAGAGTTCAATAACTAGGTACTCACAATATAACCTTAGTCATATTTCACTATTTAGTCACATCATAATATTATTTCTAAAATCTCTTTATATTACCGAGATAGTAAAATATGATTAACCGTTTGTGTAAAGTATGGCTGTGTTTCGATTTTGCCAAACTGATGCATACTTCGATTATTTGTTAATATACAAGTAAGGTAAATTTTATATTGTCAATTACGCCTATTTTAGGTTATACTTTGGTTTTCTATATTTTAAAAGTTCCAAGTCGGTTGCATATGTTAATAATTTTATTTACATCAAATTAGTCCTTTTTGCCAACTCTCTACTCATCGTTGCCTCCAAGTTCAACTCTTTATGTGACAAATAAAAATACGACATTGCAGAGCGAAAAAGATTGACATGGATGAGGATTGTAAATTCGTAATTTTAACCACATTTGGGAAAAAAGGAAAAGGGGAAAGCAGAAATGGGGTTCGAAATAGGAAGAAGGAAATTATTTTATCTAAGACAAGGGTAACCAAAGTTTGAACCTTTGATACCAGAATTATTCACATTGAATACCCAAGAGAGTTTCAAACTTTTTAATACCAATAATACTCAAGAAGATGGGAAAGAAGAGTACTCCCTAAATCCTAAATTAAGTAACATTCCAGTGAAAGAGAAATTTTTATTCTAGTTTTTCCCTCAAATAAAAACAATACTATTAAATATACACTACTCTCAAATTAATAGTCTAATGATAAATAAGGATAATAAATTAATATTATAACACATTGACTTATTTATAATTTTTCTTAATCATCATATAAGAATCTTAAATGTCACTTAATTAAAACATAATTACTTTTAGAAGTTTTTTCAATTGTTACAACTTTAAAACAATAAAGATCCAAAAGAAAAAAATCCATAAACTATTAAAATTAAGAGCTGTTAATTTTGAATAGTTTCTTTTGAAAATCATTTTAGACAAATGATTTTTATATTTAAAATAATAACTTTGATTATGAATTGATAATAACTTTGATTATGAATTGATAAGCAAACACGATGTTTTTAGGAGTGAGGTAATTCAAGACGTGTGGCAAGAAGGGAGAATGTATTGGTTTTCTTTTAGTATTTTGTTTGAGAGATGCAACTATTTTCAAAACATTTCCACCAAAGTTACCACTGATATTACTCTTTTTGTATTAACAAACTTTACACTCTTCTTCAAAACTTGAATCATCTCCAATAGAACCGCATGTTATCTTTTATTATTCTAGAGTTTCTTTCCTTGACATTTTTACATTGATTTTCCTCTATCATTGGTGGGAAAATGACAAAGAAATATATCAAAAATTACAACAAAATTAATAGAAGTCGTCTCGTGATTTTGTCAAAGTCAACTTGTGGTACCAACATGTCATGCTGCTGCAGGTTGATTTTGGTTGCCAAAAGTAGAGTTTATTGTGGTGGAATTAGAGTTTCCAATGATAGGAATAAAAGGTGCATTGGGAATTGACATTGGCAATGGTGGTAATTGGTTGGAAAAACCAAACATCTGAACTATGTTGTTGTTGTTATCTGTGACACCATTCATTTGTTGTGGAATAGGAAAGTGTATTTGTGGTGGCATAAAACCTATTGAATGTTGTGCACCAGCTGGTAACATCATATGATGATTCAGTGGCATACAAATTCCTCTTCCCATTGACATTATCTGCATCATCATAATTCATAACATTCATTAATTACAAGACTATATTTAACTTCATGATCACTTCCAATAATATAGTATAACGATAGATCTCAGAATTTTAATGGAAGAAAAAAGTATAGTATTTCTTAAAATTTATAGTAGTATCTCTTACAATGACGAGATTGGAAAATGATGCCGAAAGAAAAACTAAACCAGAGTTCTAAGAACTCCTAAACCAGAGCAGAATTACTCCTAACCAGAGAAAGAATTCCCTTGTTTAGTTCTTAAAATATTTTATGCTTATTTTCCCTCTTTCCATTCTCTCCTTCTTATAACATAAAATAAGAGACATTATTAATTTGCTTTTATTCCCTCCATTCATCCTTCTTGAAATTGAATGCCTTTCTACTTCCCCTTCCCTCATTAATGAAATATTATTAGAATAAGAGACGTTATTAACTAACTTTTATTCTTTGCATTCTTTATACTAGAAACTAAATGTGTGTGACTTGGGTGAGTGGAGTCCACTCTTTGGACCTTCATTTTTCTTAATTTGCATTGTTGTATCATATAATCTCAATTTTACCTGTAATTGGAGCTGGAGCGTCTTAAGATATTCGATTGCATCGTCAAGCATAGATGCTTTGTCCGTCTATAACACATACAAACCAAAACGTTAATATAATTAATTAAACTTCAACAAGATCTTATATATAATCACAAACCTACCTTATGACAATTGGGTATGAGCTCTTTTAATGTGATTATCTTCTTATTTATTTTATCTCTTCTCTTCATGAAGCTTCTTTTGCCTTCACGAGCTGGTTTCTCCTTTATCATATTTTCTGATGTTTTTTCATCATCCTGCATCATCATATAAACTTATGATGGTAAATAATATAGCACTCAAATTTCACACATGTGTCAGGATATTTGAAAAAAATAACCTATGGTTCAATTGAACTTACATCACTTAAATATGATGAATTATTGGTGTCGACTGTGTCCTCATCATGTCTTCTGAAACTAAAGTTTGGATCATTTGAGGCTTCAAGTGAACATACAAAAGATGGTTGTTCATTACCACTAGCTTTTCTCTTTCCTTTAAGTGCTTCGGATTTCTGGATTTGGTTGTTATTATATTGATCATCAAGTGTACTTTTACGACTCGCAGCAGTTTCGGAGTGTTCATCAAGGTTTGATAATTTGTTAGCAGCTGTTAAAGTTAAAGTCTTTTGTTGTTGAAATTTTCTTACACCATGTTGTGATGAATCTTTAGCTGATTCAATTACTACTTCTTTTGATACATTAATTCTTGTACTGTTTTGGTGATTATTTGATTTGAGAAACTTTGCTGGTATAGAAAAGTTGGAGAAGTTAACTATTCCTGTTCTTTGATCACACCCCAAGTTTTGTTTCTTTGAGTTTGAATAATCCAATCTTGGTTTCTTGAGTGGAGTTGAATATGAGAACATGTAAGGTTGTTGAGATTCCCAAGTGAGTTTAGAGTTTTGGACTTTTTCATTTTGGTTATGAAAAATCTTGCTTTGAGAGGATTGAAAACCAACGTGTGATGAGCTGAGGTTTTGAGCTGACAAATGATTCAAAAGTGATGAGTTTGAGTTTGAGTTTGAGTTTGTTCTTCTTTTTGTATTGTTGTTGATGATCACATCTTCATTGTTATTTGAATGCCCTATGCACAAAGGTGTGTTTTGTGTTGTTGTTCTGTTTGATGATGTAACTTTTGCTCCAAGAATTTGACCATTTTCCCATACTAGTTCAAGGAAATCCTTGTCATTACTGAAATAAAATCACTTTGATCATTAGAAAGTAATTAAAGAAGGAAAAGATAAAATAATTTATAATTAAAAAAGGAAAGTGTGTGTGTGAGAGAGCTTACACTGAGGCTAGATGAGAAGAGTGTTTTGTCATCCCTAAGCTACTCGTTCTTAAGCAAGATGTGAAGTTAATTGAGAGAACTAGTTTTGTGTATATGTGTTGGAGTTCTATCTGTGTACGTTATGGGAAATGTTATGTTATGTGATGAGATAAAGTATATATAATAAGCCTGTACACTAAGATGAATTAATAGAGGAAAGAACTGAGAATCAATGTGGTCTTCGTGGCCACTTGTGTGGCACACAAATCATATCTCAAATTTAATTCCTAGTACTAAACGAAAAACAAAAAATTCAGGGATTCTCACAACATTAATTATTAATATGTTTGAAACCACAAGAATAGATTAATATTAATTAATTAATTAATAATGTATTAAACCACAAGAATAATGTATTAATAGATTGTCATTTTGTATTTGTTAGGAATCAATAAATGATATAGAATGGTTCATTGCTCACTATAGTTTTTGTGAAAATGATCTCCTACAATATCTTTGATTTTACGCATGTTTAACCCAACGTATTTAGAAGTATAAAAAGAATGTTATAAGAATTTTTTGAAATAAAAAAAAACTAATAACACAAAATTTATAAAAAATAATCAAGTATTGATCTATTCAAATTCAAACCCTGGTCAAAATACATATGAAACTCTAATCTTATATAATTGAACTTGGGGAATCTCTACAATTAATTAATTAATTAATCATGTTATATTTTAGACCCAAAATTTTACATCCTAAAATCCTAGCTTGAATTGTTTCACCCGTATATCATCATAATTTTATTATACATAAGTTGTCGAGTCTTTTAGATCTAACTAAAACTAAGCTATTAATGTTATAATTTGTTGATGTTACTTAAAAGTTAGTTACAGTACTTATCATTATTATTCACTTTAACATACTATACAAACAATTTTCACAACTGATACATCAAGTCAGGCTAGTGTTGTAGAATATCCATTTATCGATAATTATATTCTTTTTTGTCATGATAATAAATTAAACAAATTAGGTTATTTGTTTATTTGTCTTGGAATATGACAGACCATATAGTTACCCGAATCAAAAGAAGATAATGAACAACATACATGTATTACTTTTTGACGGTCAGCATTTCATGTGTTAAGAATTTGGATCTTTTTATTTTATTTTATATAAAAATAAAATATAGTAACATATCATTTTCAAAGCCCCACAGATAATTATCGATGAGATCTATAGGCACACGACATTATGATTTATGACTTACTTTAGATACTATAATTTATTAATGATTTATTTTTTTGACACACTAAAATTAAAATACTACAATGAAATCCAATAATTAAGAAAAAAACATATTAATATTACAAATAAAAATATTAATTCTAACCATTAAACTAATTTGTTTTGCCGTTAATAGTGAAGAATAGAGGAAATTTAATTTTGATAAGCTAAGGGAGTAGTGAATATTGATGAGAGTTGAGTGTGAAATTAAAAGAAAGGGCCACAAAATGGGAATCTAATAGTTATGGGTGGAGTATAAGGCACATGGGGGGTTACCATGAAGTCAACAAGGAGCATCAATTGAAGTATATAGGTTTGATTAAATGTGGGGGCAACAAAGGGCACGCACACCCCCTCATCTATTATTATCTAATTCACAATCTTAGGACTATAAAATGAGTGTGGAGTCTCCCACTTTCACGTGAAATTCACATTCACTTCACGTGCCTCCGTGTGGTCTTGTCTGTACTTTTTTTATTTATTAATTAATTTTTAGTCAGTACGTACTTTCAAATTTATAGAAGATGGTGGTGGAGCTGAACATTGATCGACCACTATAAGGGGTGAATAAAGTCAAAAATCTTCATTATATTTGTCCTTTTATATAAACCACTCTTTCTTTACTTAAATCTTTTTCTGTATCCACAATAAATACTATAATAATAATAATAATTTCTATTTTTTAAAAATAAATTTGTTTATTTTTTAACAAATTTTATACTATAAATCTACAACTAAATTTTTTAATTTCCATAATTTGATCGATGTATATTTAAAAATGAATGTCGTATATTTAAACGTAATTTGAATGATTAATAGATATCGTTTATATTTATATGCGTGAAATTTATGGTTAATATATGACATTTAAAATTATAATTAATTATTTTTAATGAATGATTAAATTATCATATCACCTTGTTATATTTATTAACTATCAATTGGTCAGGTAATTAGCAAAACATTTGAACAACATTAATTTTCTAAATTATTGTCAAATTTATATGTTAAAAATATCATTTTTAAATATGAATAGAAGTATGAGCAGTTACTCTTAAAAATTAACAATTATAAATGTTTGTAGAAATATATTTGGATCTTTGTCTTATAGCATACATTGCATTTTGTATGTATATTAAGAAGAAAAAAAAGTAATAAATTTAACGTGTAAATTTTATGTGTAGATGTTATTAAAATATTTTTTATATATTAAATCTATTCAATTTTATTTTTTGTCGTTTTTTAAAATAAATTAATAATAATAATAAAATGTATGTTTGAAAAATAATGATAAATATACATAGTAAATTAATAGTGATGATATTTAGAAATTCTTTTTTTCAAATGACAGTTATTTATAACTTGAGAGAGAGTTTATTTAATTATTATTTAGGTGTATATAATCAATGTATGACGTGGTAATTTATATTTATTATGTAAAGCAAAAATCAAAATTAACAATTGAGATTAAAATTTCAGTAAACATATAATTTTGGATTTGTTACAATCAACATTTTTATGCAATTACACAATTTACATGTAAGTGATTATTGGATTGAGATCGAATAATTTAAATTTTAATGAAAATATTAATTTTTTTAAAAATAAAAAATGATGAATTTGATAAAATTTATACCATTCAATCTCAGTGACAATTGGCGCACTAAATACGTATATTAATGGCTACAATAAATCGAAATATGTGTCCAACATTCATTCACCCTCTTTTCCGACTTCCTCTCTCCTATTAGAATCATTTAGATTGTTCAACCTATACAAGACAAAGAAAGGGGTGAAATTCATTTCTCTCAACTCCTCTACAATTCTATGTATCAATCACTCTATGTATCACTTGCATCTTATTTGCTGTTATAAATTTCCCATCGAAGAAAATACTTTTTAAATCGTTTAAATATCCGTTATAAATCTTGGAGCTATAGAAGTTGAAAACTTTTTAAATTGATTAGCAAGCTGATTTAGAAAAAACTTTTACATCACTAATTGTTGTGACAACTGACGTAATAAATTTAATAATAGAATTTATCTGCAGTTAAACATGACAGACAATTTTTTATAATAAAAAATAATAGTTTGAATTATTCATGTATAAAAATGTGATTAATTTAATTGAAGAAATAATTAATTTAAATTAGAATAAAAATATAATTAATTTAATTATATAATTAACAATAATTTTTAATATAATTTAAATTAATTATTTATTTAACTGAATTAATTATATTTTTACATATGACAACAACAACGAACAGAAAAATAAAATTTACCCAAAACTATGAACCATTTGTAAGCAAAGTCACTTTGAAATCCATATATAAAAGAACATGAGGGTCACTTCTTAGAAACAAGCTGTTGTTGCAAAAAACAGAAACACGAAATAATCAATCAATCAATCATAAACTTCACAATTAAAAATATTTCAAACAATATGAAACCGTTGCAAAAGCTTATAAAAGCATCCAATACAAAATTATTGAAAACACACACACCATCATCACTTTTTATAGAGCCTCATGTAGTATTATATATATATCTACATAAAAGCAGTTGTCCAAGCTAGTTCTTGGATTATCACTACAAGAAAATGTTGATTACCAAGGGTCTAAACTCTAAAGTCGTTGGTAATGTGTAAAATTCATTGAAGAGTGATGAGAATCAACTATTCGCTACCATAATTAAGGTTCGTGTGGGCTATTTGGCATGAGTATATCTTCTCCAGTAAGGTTCTTTGGAACCTTTTTTATGTTGGATTTTTTTGTGTCTTTTCATTTTGCTTGTATCTTTAGGTATTAAAAAAAAGTCAACTATTCATTACCTCTCCTAACCAACAAAATGTAAAATTATTCATACTTAACAAAAATTGAACTAGACAAAAGTTTTAAAAACTCTATCCAAACTCGAAGATAAGAAAAAATATTAATTTCACACCGATTGTGAATAATTAAATTTAGTTAGTAAAAAAATTAAATCATTTAATTTTCTTGTTGTAATAAAAAATTAATTTTATTCTCCATACTATTCTAATTTTCTATGGGAAATTGTTCCATGAAAATAAATTTTGAATTAATTGAAAATTATTTTGATATAATTAGTTTTCTGAAAAATATTTATTAGTTTTGATTATGATCACTATCTAAAAAGTGTAATATTGATTGAAATCAATTTTTTTTATTGAAAATAATTTAATATTTCTCTTAATTATTTCTCTTTTTGTTGAGTTCTATGCTTCTCAATATAGTATTAGGGCAATAACTATTCTCCTATGTTATTTTTTCTCTTATGTTATTTCTCAAGATTTTTTTGACTTAAACTTTAATCGATTCGTTTTTACTTTTCTATTGAATTCTTGATATTTCCAATCAAAGATTCTAGTTGATTATAGTTTCCTTTTTACTCTTATTGAACATCTTCGTATTCCCGCAAATATTCAAAATTTCAAATAGATTTATTGGATTTTTCTAAGAAGAGAACTTACAGTTTAATTGATTTGAAACAAAGATATTTTCAGTGTAGCTCTTAATTTTTATATAAAAAAATAGCAATCAAAAAACAAGAGATGCCATTTTCTTATCCATTGAAAAAAGAAAAAGAGGCGCTATTTACTTAAAAAAACGCTAGAGATGTTCTTAGTTCGATACATGACAATGTTCTTGGTTCACCAAGATTAAATTTTCTTGAACAAGAAAAAAAAAAATCAATATAATGATAAAAAAAAATTGCAAAGACATTTGATATTAGTGAGATGTCACTTCTTTACATTTATCCTGCGTAAATTTTAGAACACAAAAAATATACTAATACATACCAACACAAAAATATATATAAAAGGAAAGAAAATGTTTGATGGTCCCTTAAAATTCTATTTAAGATAAAAATATAGATAAGATGTGATAAATGTGACATAAAGATGAATAAAAACATATCGAGATATTAAATAAGTAAAATGAGTTACGGCGAGAAATACATGCAGAACCAACATATCCCATTTCTGTTAATAAAAATTGATTCAGTTAGTAAGGAGTTGACTTAAACTTACAATACCATCTCATTTATTTTCTTTTAATAAAAGAAAAATCCCATTTCCTTACTAGATACATGTCATAACGGGCCGGCCCATAAAATTTGCTTGAATCGGCCCACTGAAATTAGACCCAGAAGTGATGGTAAAATATAAGAGTTTATTTCTTCATGAAAAGCAAATTTTTATATGCCGTTGAGAAGTAAATTTTCAGAAGAAAATAAAAGAACATTACAATTTACAAGAAGTTGGATCCGTTGACTTCGTAATTCCATTTTCTTTGCTTAAAAAAAATGAAGTTGAAAAAAAAAAACAGAATTTACCTTATGTGTTAACAATATGAATCAGCATAAAAGAAGAGAAAAATAATAAGAAAATGACAAAAATTACATTATATGCAATAGTAGAATATACATACTAGTCTTATACAGATTTATCAAAGTGAACGTTTCTTATACTTTTTGGCAGCCGCTTTCTTTCTTTTTTTTTTTTTTTTT